>JBBPBX010018164.1:10799-45964 GCA_038048925.1 Garcialebias charrua
TTTGCTGTTGTCTCTGCAGCAACCGCTTGTAATGCAGCCTGAAACATTTGCCCCAGTTTGACGAGGCATATTTGTCATGACAAGCAGTATTTACATGTCGCTTGAGCTGATTTGCAACCGTCCCGAGAGTGTTCCAACAGTGCAGCACCAGTGAGGAATGACAGAAATGATTGCATTAAAAAAATGTTTAACTGAGCAAATAAACGAATTGTCAGCTAAGTGTAAGGAATATTGTTTTGATATTGGTAAATGATCAAATTATTATTTTTTTTTCTCATTTTGTTTTTATTTGCAAAACAAAAAAAATACATTTCTTGAATTTAGGAGAAATAAAAGAAAAACAATACTATTGATAATATTTTTTATATTCATGCCAGTTGTGTCAATGCAGCCCTGTGTTTGGTCCAAATGTAGATCTTCCCTGCAACAAAGTAAAAAAATAATAATTTATTTCAGCGTGTTTGTTTTCCACATGGACAACTGTTTCTGTGTACAGTATTTGTGTCTGAAGGCTGGAGTAGGGGTAAACATTTAAATATTTACTCACGCAAACTGTGGAAAAACATTCACATCACACATAATCTTTCAGTTTGACTAAAATATAGAAATGGATAGTGTATATTTTTATAGTACTGGGAGTAAAGAGTACTATTGATTGAGTTTGTCATTTAAACTATCAAAGACACTACGTTATTGGTTTTTTGTTAATCTGTAAATTTCAGAAAAATCAGTTTTCATTAAATATGTGCACTATTATTAAGAGTTTATAAAAATCTTGTTCTACTTCCTTTGGCTGCTCTTTACAGAGAGCAAACTCAAACAAAAGATTTAGCAACTGTTTTACTCTGGATGCCCTTCCTGATGCAAAGTGACCTCAAACCTGCAACTTTAGGATTAGATTTCACAAGCACTCCCATCTGTATAAATTGCAACATTTTAATATTAAACTTTGTTAATCTGGGATATAAACCAACACAGTTATTGTGCATATTTATTCAAAATGTTAAAATGACAAATTGCGCAAAACATGGGAAGAATAATATTAGGATATAAATGCAATTTTTTTAATAGATTTTACATATTTGTCAAAAATATGCATGTTTTTAATATCTATACCACAACATGCACTGCTAGTTTGTATTTTACTGCATGTCATTTATATTGTTCATTTTCTTGTTTGGGGTCATACAGCCTCACACATGCTAACTGCACACCCTAAATGAAGCATGTTCCCACATATTTATAACACTGGATTTTTAATTTCTGTTTAATTTCATTTTAATTTGACTCTTCTTTTGAGTGTTTTTTTTTTTTTCTGTTGGGTAAATATATTTTGAGCAGAGAACTCTAAGCAACAAGTGGAATTGTGCACAACATCATTGACTGTGTTTTATGCTCCTGTTTGACTATAAAATTGTTTTATTAGTTTACTATTAATTCATTCTGTCATCCATTCATTCAACTTCACAAATTGGACATTATAGCGCCACTGAACTTCATGTGAAAAGTTTAGCTCTGGTGCCTCCCTGCAGTCTGGTTGCATAAATCAATAAGAATCTGCAAAGACAGACCACAGCTAAAGCACAACCAAACAGATGATTAATATGCCTTAAGGTTTTCACAAAGGTCAATTCAGTAAAAATATGCATCAGTTTGAAACAATTACCACAAATGCTCTTGCCCCACCTGCAGAATTATAGTTGCCATGGATACCTCCAAACCAGGAAACAGAGATGCCTGCCCTGCATGACAACAATTTAAATGAATTCATTACTTTATCCACCTGCAGTTGAAGCTGGCTGGATTTGCAAGAAATGTCCGTCCGTCCATGTCCGACAGTATAAACTGAATGACAAATATTATATTCTTGCTGTATTTTTAATATTTTATTTTTATATAGCTGTAGGAACCTTATTGTCTTTGTGCAATGTTTACCAATACTTTGCCTCAGGGGAGTCGAAGGGGGAAAGGGCGGGCCCCGGAGGCCATCTTAGCACCAGTAATAATAATAATAATAATAATAAATTCAATTTATACCGCACTTTTCATTAATAAAAATCTCAAAGTGCTGACCTGACTGAACATTGTTGGATTTTTACCTGGATTAGTGAGGATGAACCTTGGTGAAAACTTAGTGATGTATTCCTGTTTTTGTCATGGACTTATTTTTTAATAAGCATTTTGAGCCGCATCAAATTCATATTTTGTTATTGTTAAAGCGAAAATTATAATAGCCCAATGGCTCAGATAAAAAAAAAACTGTTGTAGAAAAATTGAGGCATCATTTCAAACTACTCCATTTTCCCTGATACTCATTACTTTGTTTTTGTTAGATTTTTTTTTTTACTATCTAGTGATGAATGGTAGCCTGGCCCTCACCTTCCTGCACAGCTCCGCTCAATTCTCATTTCCCTTCACTGCACAGTCTGGGACTTCTCCCATAGACAAGGATTTCTCCGGTAGATTTTTGACCGGACCAATCAGAGAACAGAAGGGGCGGAGTTTTTGGCCCCTAACCCACGCCCCCACCTGTCCCAGCGCAGCCAGCGAGCAGTCGCATGTTCTCATTCAAAGCGATGCAAAGCGATGCAGGACTGTTTTATATGTGATACAAATTTATTAATTTCCCCTTCTTAATCCCTTATCTGGAGTTTTCTTTTGTTTTTTTGGCCAAAAGTCAAGTTATCGCTCCCTCCTCCCTCCTCCTCCTCCTCCTCTCCGCTGAGTTCCACCTGTCCCAGCGCAGCCAGAGCCAGCGCGCAGCCGCATGTTCTCATTCAAAGCGATGCAGGACTGTTTTATATTTGACACAAATGTGTTAAATTCCCCTTCTTAATCTCTTATCTGGAGTTTTATTTTGTTTTTTTGCCAAAAGTCAAGTGATCGCTCTCCTCCTCCTCTCTCTCCGGCGCCGCGCTGTGCAAAGAATAAGGAAATGACTGAGGTTGTCACGAGAGAATTAAAATAGGGTTTTACGTTGCTGCCCGAGTCCCTGCATATTTTCTGGTCTTCTGGACCAGCGCTACATGGTTTTATTTAATTTTTTTCAAACGTTATAAACACAGAATGCAGGCAGCGAGAGAAAATTCAGCAGGAGGCGGAGCAGATGTCAAGTTCGGCAGAGCTCTGAGGGGGAGGGAGCAGAATGCTTTACCTGTTCAAAATTTTTCTAAGATCCAATGGTTTTGTTCCTCAGGCAGAGGCCACGCCTCAGCAAGAATCGTTTTTCAATGGACAAGTCCCAGACCCTTGTCTGAAGCGAAGTGAAGTACAAGGGTCTGGTTTTAACCAGGCTAGATGAATGGGGTAAAATGTTTAACATATAGAGTAGTGCACTGTTCAGGGTTTCTGACTAACTTACAAAACGCCATTCATAAAATCTGAGCTTCAAAATATAAGCACTTGAAATCCTACAAAAGAGCATATAAATAAACTATTCAAACCCCTCAATTCACAGCTACAGAAACCAACAGAAATAAAAACTGGTTGTGGAAGGTCATACTGTACACTTAACTCGCCTGAACTGAGACCGAGGACAATACAGAACATTTAGTCATTTTAGAAAATCAAGCAGGCCTTGAACTGGAGAACGAATCTGTTCAGAACTGTGACTTACAGGAAAAGATCACTCATACCCTGGGTATTCATAACTAAGAGCATCAGTTCACAAAAGGCTTTAAAATGTTTTTGACTTTTAGTTGCAATATAACATGTTAAGATGAACAGTGATGGAGCTATGGACAGAAGCATGGAAACATTTTACCTCCCGTCTGGTAGATCTGGATGGCTCACTTTTATCAGTCTAGCTCTGATGAATGTCTCATCCAGGTAGAATATAGTTTTCTCCACTAATCCCTGTACCCCAGTGCATCTTTGGGAAGAGAGTGAATTAAATTGAAAGGAAATCCTTGAGCTTTCATTGCTCTATTTGTATTTTTTATNCTGGACCTCTCTTCACCTAGCCTGAGTCCTCAACTCCTGTACCTACCTATGAATCCTCTAAGAACTCTCCGTGACTCTCAGTTGCTCCACCTCCATCCAGCCACGTGCCACCAACTCCCCACCACTCATCATCTCCTGCACTCATCAACCCTGGACTGTATCTCTCTGGAGTCCTCTGCCCTTCTCAGTCTCTCTACTTGCTCACTTATCTGTAAGAAACTGACAACCAGCAGCACTTGCCAGCTCCTCACCATAGTCATCTTGACTCTTGTCCTCGTTTCCCAGGTTCCTGTTGCTCTTCACTGTAAATAAATCACTTTAATTCTTAAGAGTTTGAGTTCTGTTTTCCTCAGTCCCTATTCTCTGGGTATTTGCCATTGTGACAGATGCAACAGTTTAGTCCAATAATAGCAGAGATTAAAAAAACACAAGGGCCCACAATGGCTTCTACCTATGCACCCAACATTTTATCAGTTTGTCTGTTCTGTCCCTCACTCAATGGGAGATAATGCTGAAAATGGAAAATCCTGGACATTGATAACTGATCAGCATAATTTCTCAAAACATTGCTTTTAGTCTTACTAAGACGAGACTTTTTTTCTCCTAATGCTGCGTTTTCTGTTGCATAGCTAGCTTCACTGAGCTGAGGGAGGTGGGTTTCTGACAAACCTGTACATTACAGCCAAACCGACAGGTACAAATGTTGCAAGTGAATATAACAGCTGGTTGTCATGTACAACACTGGTCCTGATGTCACAGAGGATTTCAGGCTATTCATTTAGGAGCATTCAGTGCGTGTTCTTCCAGTTTCAAAATTGTTGCCTGCTTCAGTTTATGTGACATTGATTGAGAAATCAAGTTTCCTACATGCATTTTGATGAAAGTTGGATTCGTAAAGGTAAAAATGTGCAATTTCGTTCACATTTTTGTCCATACCACAATATCACTTTTATGACTGTTGTGATGTATTTATACAATGAGCACAAAAGTAGAACAAAGATGTTTATTACTTACTTACTGCAAAGTAACACACTGGATGAGAGCCTGAGATGGAATGAAGTGAAGATGGCAGTGAGGGTTTACCACTAACAGAGCTGTTGTTGAGGCAGAGGTAGGCTGGGTATGAAGCAGGTGGCCAAGTCAAACATGAGACAGCTGAACGGAGCAAGTGGGGTTGGAGGCAAGCACACAGGCTGAAATGCAAACATGGAGACCAGAGAAAATACAGTTAAAATAGAAGCAAAACTTTACACAGGGAACAAAAACTGTGGCTTCACTATGGTGGCCACAGAGTGTGTACTACTTCGTACCCTGATAGAACAAACTGGAAGAAAGTGGATGAAAAGACTGACATCATCTCTGCCAAGTTCATTTGCCAAACTTATAGCATCAAGGTCAATGATGTGCTGCAAACAGCAGCACAAGACATTAGTTTTAAAACCAGTTTATGATCTCATGCATTGATTTTATTTTCCACAGACATGTGTTTTTGTTTTTAGTGTTGCACTGACAGCTGCTTTTAGGATGGGTTTTATCTCATCTCTTATTAATAATTTAAATACATCCGCTAGATACATATGATAGTACATGCCATATATTACATATTAGAACTGGTTTGGGCAGATTATTGTTTTATAAAATACTATGGCACAACAGACGTTCTATTTATGGGGATTTCTTGCTCATACATAATTTTTTAACTTTTTTTAATACTCAGCCAATGGCTGCATTTTAAATGTTCTTATTTATTTTTTGAAGATTCTCATTCATCCATGATATGATAAATTAAAAAAACTTTCAATACAAAAACAACTGGACTTTAACTGGACTCTGCTCGTTGAGGACAAAAATAGAAAATGGAACCAATAGGATTTCTGTGTTAACATTTGATATGTTGAGATTATACTTTTTTCTCTTTTATCTAAAGTTAGTTAAAATTATTTGGAAATGGCTCAATTCTTTTTTTATTGTTTTTGCTTTGATGGTTTTGCTTCGTGTCACAAACCTGGTTAAATGGATTGATTTAGAGTCTATACCTGAATTAACTCAAGATTTATTAGAGATATAGAGGAAGCCAGTGATCCAAAAGTTTGAAAAGGTCACTAACTAAAGAGAAGCAATCCGTTTACCAGCGTTGTTTCTGATTGAGCAGCAGACAGTCACTGATGTGAAGCTTTTTGTAATTGCACAAGAAAAGTTTGAACGTGCATGTTTACTGTGGGAGCTTTTATTTCTACTAAAATGTAAGATCAGATGACTTTTTGGTCAGTAGAGAAAATAATTAAAAAAATTAATTAAAAAAAAACTGCATGATATACAGTATCTACAGTTCCCAACCACAGTCCACTGTTTGTGATGGTCCACAGTTCCTAAACCATGATCTTCAGCTCACATTGGAGCAGTTTGGAGTCAAGTGAGAAGTTATTGGAAGGACCGCAAGCTCTTTAAAATCAGAGGCCATTTCATACTTGGATAAAAGTTAAATGTTCAATTGAATTGGGGTGTGTCTCTACCTAAAGTAAAAGAGGTTACGCATTTGGGTATCTATCTCATTCACGTGGATCAGTAAGGTGGAGCGAGAGAAGGAAAACTGGATTAGGGATTCTTCTGTAATAAGAGAGATAAAATACATTTATGACATAAAAAATGAGAATCATAAATGCAATAATTTGAAGAGTGTTTCCTTCAGAGTGTGTCTGAGCCAAGCCTGGGAGATTGGGGGAAGTTAGAAACCTGGGAGGAGCTCAGAGTAGAACCAATGGAAGGATGGACTGCTGCTATGTTTTGTCAAACATTTTTTAAAAGTTCAGATTCATCTGCATTTCAATATCATAATAATTAAAAAGGCAACAAATGAAGAAGCACAAGTGTCTGACCTTAATTTCATATTTAGTGGCATATTTCTAATATGCGGCTGTTACAAACGTGATTTTCCAGCACTGTCATTGAGATCTGAACAGACATATGTGCGTGGTTGTGACAAACATGATAAAACAAGATGTTTTTGTGGAGGATATCTCAGTGCAGGGACACTGCCTTTCTGAGTGAGTAGGATTTTAATTAAACCTCCAAACACTGAGGCTATCGATAAAGTTTTCACAACTTAATGCCCTGTGAGTGGCTGCCTTGAACGTGAAGAGGTTTGTGGGGGTTATTTACACCTTGGGGGCAGAGTTAATCTACCCTGATGCTTGCACATCACTAATCAAGTAAAAAGAGATTGTAAATATCACAGAATAATCTACCCAACTTTTGTAAAAGAAATAAATAAAAAGTCTGGACTTTTGCAGTTTGCATGCAGAAACTTTAATTAAATGGATGTGCATGCAGTCAACCTTGAACTATAATCTGTGCATGTAGCAGAAGAGTTCAAAAGGTTGTACATATGAGGTCAGAAAGGTGATTTTAAATTGATCATAGTTGTGAATTTACATGTTTGTCATCTTGTGTGGCCTTGCGATAAAATGGCAATATGCCCACCTACACAAATTAGTTGTTTTATCTCATCATAAGTTGTGTAAATAATTACAATACAATAGAGAATGAATGTAATTTATGGTTTGTATGTAGCAAGCTAGCCTGGTTGACACCAGACCCTTGTCCTTCACTTCGCTTTGGACTAGGGTCTGGCATTCCTGCCATTGAAAACGATTTCTCCTGGAGATTTTTGAATGGACCAATCAGAGAACAGAAGGCAGAGTTTTGTTAGTTTAGCCTGGCGAGGTCCAGGCTATCAGATAAATTGCTCAGAAACCACTCGGTGGATATTTTTTCTGCCACCAGTGTGTAATTATATGGCTCTAATTTACTGACTGTTGGCCTAGATAAAACATTTGAGATAAAATTCGATTTTTTATCATTTATTTTCGTAGCGCACCCGAGGCTGTTTGGAAAATGTCAAACCGAAACTATTTAAATCCAGCAGATTTGACCATTTCGTGAATTGATTTAGGAACTGTTAAGCTCAGGAACACTTCTGATATAACGTCAGCTATGAAATATATTTTTTATCAGCAGAGAAATAATAGTTTTTTACCTTGTTTTGATGAAAATTCCTTCGTGGCGGCAGCCATTTTGAATGACGACGTCAGTCGACATCGTTCAAAACTCCGCCTTCTGCTCTCTGATTGCTCAGGAACACTTCTGATATAACGTCAGCTAAGAAATATATTTTTTATCAGCAGAGAAATAATAGTTTTTTACCTTGTTTTATTGAAAATTCCTTCGTGGCGGCAGCCATTTTGAATGACGACGTCAGTCGACGTCGTTCAAAACTCCGCCTTCTGTTCTCTGATTGGTCCGGTCAAAAATCTACCGGAGATATCCTTGTCTATGGGACAAGTCCCAGACTGTGCAGTGAAGGGAAATGAGAATTGAGCGGAGCTGTGCAGGAAGGCGAGGGCCAGGCTAGTAGCAAGCACTCAAATGAAGCAATCATTTACATTTGTAATATTACAATTGATGTAGATATAAATTAATATTTATCTTGCTTATATAGATGAGACACAAAGGAGAGTGGTGGCGCAGATGTTGGACAAGGTGGGACTGTGATCGGAAGGTCGCCGGTTCAACTCCCTGTGCCGACAACATCACAATGTGGGTGAGAACGATTAATCAGCCACACCTCCCTCCACCCTCATTTGCCCCACTCTGGGCAAATGCACATTGAACAAGGCTCTTAACCCCCACCATCCCCACCACCACCACCTGGCTCCCTGATGGCAGCCCTCTGCTCCCCACAGAGGGCTGTGGTAGCTCGGTGGTCTGTGGTTGAGTCAGGTAGGGCATCCGGGGTAAAAGCAATGGCCAAGTCTTCATGCGAGTCAGTTCGCTGTGGTGACCCCTGAAGAAAGGAGCAGCCAAAAGAAAAAGATAGATAGATAGATAGATAGATAGATAGATAGATAGATAGATAGATAGATAGATAGATAGATAGATAGATAGATAGATAGATAGATAGATAGATAGATAGATAGATAGATAGATAGATAGATAGATAGATGGATGGATGGATGGATGGATGGATGGATGGATGGATGGATGGATGGATGGATGGATGGATGGATGGATGGATGGATGGATGGATGGATGGATGGATGGATGGATGGATGGATGGATGGATGGATGGATGGATGGATGGATGGATAGATAGATAGATAGATAGATAGATAGATAGATAGATAGATAGATAGATAGATAGATAGATAGATAGATAGATAGATAGATAGATAGATAGATAGATAGATAGATAGATAGATAGATAGATAGATAGATAGATAGATAGATAGATAGATAGATAGATAGATAGATAGATAGATAGATAGATAGATAGATAGATAGATAGATGGATGGATGGATGGATGGATGGATGGATGGATGGATGGATGGATGGATGGATGGATGGATGGATGGATGGATGGATGGATGGATGGAGGTGGTGATTGTGGTGACCCTTGAAGAAGGGAGCAGCCAAAAGACACAAATCTCAAACAGAACAGTTTTGCTTTGACATCTACAATCTTCTCAAATTAAAATGTACCTGGTTAGCGTCTCCAGACATTTGTATTAAGCAATTCGGTTTATTGTATACATTCAAATACATTTGTTCTCTTCCTATTTCACCAATCAGACTCTGAAACCAGGTAAAAATACATTAAAAAAAAATCTTATATATTGAGAGTCTTTGATTCCACAATACACAGAGAATTGTATGCATATTTCTTGGTTTATTCATATCGCCCAAACAACTGTGAGAGCCTTAAGGCCAAAACCGCCACAGAAAGGATTAAGTTCAAAGGCAAGCGAGGAAATTACTCACAGACTCAAAGTCTTCGGCTGTGCAGTGGCCCTTCTTAAAGCGACAAGATTTCACCATGTCCCACAGGCGATAAGCTGAGCGGTCGTCAAAGTGGCCACAGAATGAAAGCTGTGATTTTGGTGCCATTGAGGTATTTGAAAATGGTCCTTATTCATTTCATACACAGGACTTGTGATTTTCTCTGTACCCTCTGCAGGTATATACCGGATCTCCTTCAGATGTTCTGTCACAGGCAGAGACTTTCTTAGAGGATTTTTGTTACAGAAAGTAACACCAGGGAAGGGTTTCTCAAACACTGTCTTTCCTTCAAGCTTGCTGATATGATAGTGTAATACTTATATGTAGGAAACAGAGACTGAATCACCCAATTAAAACAAACGTATAAAAGCCACAACGGGCTCCAAAGAATTCTACTGCTGACAGTGTGAACTGGACCGTAAAGAAAGGTCTTTCTTGCAAAGTACTGCATATACTCCCTTTTTCTTTACTTATGTGAAAATAGTTGTTGTAGGGTACCGACTCTGGGTCAGCTTCACCGCAGACTCCAAACAGTAAATGTGTGGTTGCGAAGCTCATAATCAGCTGACAGGACTAAAATTATGTTCAGCGCTTTTATATGAAAGAGTGGGTGCAGGAGAAAGCAAAGATTTAATGCATTTCCATTCAAACACATTATCTGTATCCATAACAAAAACCTCTTTCATCAACTATTCATCTTACGCAAACAAGAGGCCTAGTTCAAGCCCATTAAAAAGCAAATAAAGCAAAGTTCATGTAGAATGGAAGTGAATGGAAGCTCTCATTAAAAGCTCGTGTTTTGTTTGAGTGAGAGTGAGCACTTCCTAATGCAACGCGCTCTCACTGGTGCTAATAAAGAGGCGACAAAAAGTTCACATGATCAACAATTAAATTTGATCTCTCCGCCATGGCGTCAATAAATTTGAGAGGATTCGAAGTGTAGTTCCTAAAAGCACCAATGCAAATCAAATTTGTGTTGTAATTGGGCTTTTTTTTTCTTTTTTTCTGAAAACAAAAGCCTGTAAAAGTTTGACTTAAAATGGCAGAGTATTGAAGTGCAGCACAAATCAATACTGCCGGCAAGCATGCAACCAAATTAGGCACATGTATGGAAAGTTAAATAGTCTAGTGCTCTGAACAGAACAAATCAGGTGCAGAAAACACATTCATGTGTAGTGGCAACGTATATATCTGTAAGGCATGCTGTATATGGAGCATTGAAAATGTTACATTTTGCTCTCAACTCACCTGAACAGTTTTTCAGTTGTCAAATACTAAATGATCACATTTGGAATAAAACCAAATGTATTACAGCTAAAATGGCTAAAGACAAAAACAGCTGATGAATAAAAACGAGTTTCCTTCTCTATAGGAGAGTGGATGATGTGGTTGGGTGCACATGTTGTGAGATCAAGCCTGCAGGTGACCTTAAAGTTTGGCTTTTTCAAAGGCAAGCACATGTGCAATGAAAGAAGCCAAGATCTGTGTGAAGATGTTCAAATTATTAAGATGGTAACATAATAGGTGAAAGCCTATGGAGTGAAGTGGAGACGGCAGTGAGGATTTACCACTAAGAGGCATAATGTTGCAGCAGATTTGTTCTGGAAAATGGAATGTTGAGGGAAAGAGCAATCCAGTCATTTAGATCGCAAGACTGCACCCAGGAAAAAGTCACATTCAACACTTGCATCATGGTAAGGGTTAAACTTAACTCTTCAAAATGTCCATTCATCCATCTGCTAGCTTATGGCTTCTAGAGGCACCAGGACCAGAAAGGAAACCCAGACCTTCCTCTAACCAGCAACACTCTCCAACACATTCTGTCCTTTGGTGTTCTCGGACCAGAGAGAATATATATACCCGTAGCTATTCCTGTGAGTTCTGAGTCTTAACCCTAGTGTCAAAAACAGATAGGAGGGAGATGCCTAAAAGTCATCCAAACAAAATCTCCAAACCTTTTTGATGCAGATGGGCAGCAACTCTACTCTGAATTCCCCCAGATGACCTAACTTATTACATTATCTCTAAGATCCCCCCAAAAAAGGAAGCTCCAGCAACCACTTGTGTCTGGAATCTCATTCTTTCATTCCTAATCCATACTGTGAAGCGCTTTGGGGCCCCTCATAGGGGCTGGAAAGCGCTATATAAGTAAGCTCCATTTACCATTTACCATATGTGATGCCCATAGAGGGTTTCCAGTTAACTTATTCGATTCACATCTCTCTTTTAAGCTCCATGTGTACATGCAGTGTCCCCTCAGTGCGGACTAAACTTGGCAAAAGGGCCTTCTCCTACTCCGCTCCTGTTTCCTGGCATATCTTGCAAAATAATCTGAAGCTCTCAACCTTGACCTCTCTTAAGTAGCTTCAAACATTTTTTTATTTTTTTATTTATCAAATTTGTTCATTTTTAAAATGCAATACAAAACAATCTCATAACCGATAACATACAAAATATTAAAAAAAAGAAAGGTAGCAGAAGGAAGAAAAATTCTTATTATATCTGCCCCTTTTTTCAAACAATTAGTTCAATTAAAAATAATCTTCAGTAACAGAACAAAATGAATAACTCTAATTTTTTTTAACTCTTAACACAATACACATTACACTACTTTATTTTTTTTTAAACAATTCAGTTTTGATCATTTTCTTAAATGTACACATTGACTTGGCATTTTTAATTACATTCTCCAAGCCATTCCATAATCTAATTCCCTGTATTGAGGTAGAACGTCCCTTCAAACTAGTTGTGAATTTTGGTTTTACAAACATCTCTGTCCCCTTAAGATTATAAAAACTTTGTCTTTTAACAAAATGCATTTGGATATTTAAAGGCAATGTGTTATTCTGAGCCCTATACATAACTGATAAAATGTTATATTCTACCAAATCATGGAACTTCAATAACTTTAGTTGATAAAATAATGTACTTGATGGATGACAGTAATGTTTTCTAGTGATAATTCTTACAGCTCTTTTCTGTAAAACAAAAATAGGCTTTGTGATTGTTTTACATGCTTTCCCCCAAACATCAATACAATAGATTAAGTGTGGAACAATGATTGTGTTATACAACAAATACAGAGCTTTATCATTCAATAGGTCTCTGACTTTGTACAGTACTGCAATAGATTTAGCTATTTTTATTCTTACAGAATTTATGTGTTGTTTCCATGTCAGTTTGTCATCAATGATAACACCCAAAAACTTCACCTCACTCACTCTACAAAACCCAGAAACATCTGTTATGTTCCTGGCAAAAAACTTTTTGTTTCATTAACCCTTTATTTGTACAGGTAGTCTCACTTAGCCACGAGAACTAAATTTCAAGAGACCTCTTTTAGGGAGCAGATGGTGGGGATTAAGGGCCTTGCTCAGGGGCCCAGGGTGGGGTGAATGAGGGTGGAGGCAGGTGTGGGTGTTTCACCTTTTTTCCACTCGCATTTTTTATGTTGTCGGTGCCGGGGCTTGAACCGATCACAGACCCACCGTCTCTAACCTCTGCACCACCACTCCCCTATGCAGACATGTTCCTGTTTTTAGTTTTCTATATCGCCTTAGAACTTAGCTATTTTTGTGTCATTTTTTTGTTACCATTTTCTTTCATTAGTTCTTAAATACTGTACAGTAGTATGCTTTTTATTTTATTTATTTATTTATTTATTTCACGATTGTCTACTGTTGTTTTTGACTACTCTTGTC
Organism: Garcialebias charrua; assembly: GCA_038048925.1. Classification (NCBI taxonomy): domain Eukaryota; kingdom Metazoa; phylum Chordata; class Actinopteri; order Cyprinodontiformes; family Rivulidae; genus Garcialebias; species Garcialebias charrua. The sequence continues at coordinate 24,279 of JBBPBX010018164.1, forward strand.
ATCACGTGTTGTTAAAATCAAGTCTCTCTTGTAAATGAGTCTCGGAGGCTCAATGGGACTAACCTGTATTAGCCTGGTTAAAACCAGACCCTTGTCCTTCACTTCGCTTCGGACTAGGGAAATGAGAATTGAGCGGAGCTGCGCAGGAAGGCGAGGGCCGGGCTAAACCTGTATAAATAAAGGTTGAGAACTATTGTCTCAGACTTTGAGGATTTGACTCTCATCTCAACTGGAACTCAACTTGGTGCATGCTGATGATCCTTGCTTGAAAGCACCAGCAGAACTACATCATCTGCAAACAAACAAAGGCAAGACTCTGAAGTTCACAAACCTGACACTTCCTCTCCTCAACTATGTCTTAAGATCCTAGACCTTAACAACAGTCCACCCAAATACCTAAACACTACATTACAAAATATGTAGAGAACCATATTTGGATAATATTAAGCTGGAGCGACTCACTGTTACAATGTTATGCAGCCATCATCCTCCAATACACTGAAGTCCTCCCCAGGGGACTGGAGATAGAAGTACTTTACCTCAAGAAGCCCTCTGTGGTGTTAGTGCTTTTACACTTCTGTGCCTCATTTGTCCCTGAATGGGTCGCTGAGTAATTTATACACACACACCCTCCTCCCGTAATCTCCCATCATTCTCTCTCTGTGTGTTACTGCCTCAGCTGTTCACCCACATTTTATGATTTGCTCTGCTGAACAACTCTTTGCTCAGTTTTGGGTGAAAGTAAATTTTTAATTTGTGATTTCAATTTAAAATGAACAGCTGGAAATCAGTGACGAATGAATTAAAAATGTGGGTTATCTACTTTATTAATAATAGCTGTGATGAAAGTAATTGACTTTAGTCACAACTTTTCTCTATACAAACTTAAATTTCCAAAAGCCCCTTTTGAGTAACGCTACAATTCACATCGAAGGAAGCAGCATTTATCTCTCAACACCAAAGATGAAAGGGAGATTATGTTTTTGCTCATGACTGTCTGTGTGTACGCAAATACTCATTTGTCTGTGTTGTCAACAAACTATATCAAAAATCACAAATTTTATTGAAATTCTCAGAAAAATATAACATGTAAAGAACTCATTAGCTTTCGGAGTTAACACAATTCAAGATGACCACCACAGTTAATTGACATTAGCCAACACAAAAATAGCTGTAACTATTAAATTTACATATTTTGAGCTAAATTTAGATGTAGTAGTGCTAAGTCAACCTCAAAACATAGTCTGAATACCAGCACATCTCATTAAATGAGCTTGCACGTTACGCTCTTTAATATGGCTACAGCTCAATCATTTCTCAACGTGAGATGGTTTTAGTTTTAAACTTTTGCATGAAAAGCTACAAGCATTATGCATGTCTTTGAGCAATGCTAGGCCTTTAATTAAAAAAAGGACATTCTCAAAAAAAATGTTATTAATTCTCAGAGAATGAACTCTATTATTCTGTATTATTTGAAACAATCCTTCTCTAATGGACGTTAAAAAAACGGCTATCTCTTTGCACCATCACTGTTTAAGGATTTGAGTCTCGTGCTGCTAATATCTACACACCACGTTTAATCTTGCTCCGTGACTTGTTCTCAGATAATACCTGAGTTATTGGGTCTATAAGGAACATTTTGTTTCCAGAAAACCTTCAATAAATTAACTTCTGCAATTTTTTTCTATGTAATTATTTGTATCAGCTCATATATTGATTGGGTTATCACGGCATTATCTACAGCAGGTCAGTCACATAGATGGCAAATCTTTACATAAAGAGTTTCATAATTTATTCAGTACCAAGCTATCAGTGGTCATGAGCATAAACTCAAGCCAGTCTGTCAGACAAGGAAGCAAAATTGAGAAAAATAATAATCTGTAATCCCCTACTGTTTGTTTTATACTGCTACATTTCATGAATATTAAACCCACACAGTGACAATGGATATTCATTAAACTGTGATTATTTTTTATCTCACTTGATTTGGGTTTACTCATAATGTCCATAAATTATACTCAACTAGAAGCTGAATCAGCCAGTGATTTACCCCTTATCTTCCTGAACAATGTACAATTTATTTATTTATTTATAATTAGTTTCACAGCATTACAGCACCAGGATAATTAATATTTTTAAGTCTGTCTAAAGTTATGAAATGATGGATTATATTAATTATGCTTCCTTCCTTAAAAACTCATCTTAAATTAACATCAGCAAAAAGAAGGATTTGGAGAGAAACACACAAAGTTCACAGTGGTAGATGAGACTGACCTCAACCAGCAATTTATTTGGTAAAGGTATAGATTTAAAGGGATTTTTTTTAAAGTAACTAATCCTAAAATTCACAAAAAATATCAAATACGCAGGCAAATTTAAAGAGGTTAATCTGAACTTTGGAGTGAGCTGACCAATCCCCAATGCATTGTGGGCGCCAACAGATTTTACAAGGTTTATGTTTAAATATTTTGTCATTAGCTATTTTGGGTCAACACTGTATGTCTGTTAGCAAAATATCTCATGAACCACTGAATGGTTGTTAATGAGACCTTTGGAAAATGTTAATTCTACAAGTTTTGACATTTTGGAGCCATCCCCTTTAAACATGGCTTCCACAGCTAATCAACAATAAACAACAAATAAATGGTTCTAACTTGGTTAGTTTTACGGATGTTGAGTTAAAATTTTCTGTGATAGCAGCTGAAAGTCATTGACAATTTGTACTGAGCTTGACATATTGTGATATTGTAGGAAATGTTAAACTGTCTGCAATTTGTGATTTCTCAACATTAGATTATTTTAGCTTAAAACTCTGGCAAGGAGTGGGCAACATGCATTTGTGTAAGGAATGCTAAGTCTTTTATTTGTTTGTTTTTGTTTTGTTTTTATTGCACTCCATGTGTCTTTTGCACACACAAAAAAGAAAACTGTAGCTTTTTAAAAATAATTTTGCTTTGTGTTTGTACCAAACGTCATCAGTTGCTTTGTAATAATTAAAAATTGACTGAAGCACCCCTGATGTGTCTTTCCTTTATTCCTTTATTCCTTTACTCCTTTACAGATTTATTCTTAACTAACATTTCCATCATTTTACTTTCCAAAGCCTTGAGTATTTTTTAACAAACCCTTATTGTGTTAAAGGACTTTAAGCATTTTTATTGAAACTAATGTGGCAATAATAAGACTTCTAAACGTTAAAAGCCTATAATTAAATTTAGCTCTACACACTTGGCTTATTGATTATCTTTAAGATACACGAGCATTAAACAGCATCCTTGGAAGTCTACCTGCTCGCCTTTTATGAAGTCAATGTGTTCGCTGTTGATTTAAAACTTATCTAATTAATTATTCAAGGGTATTATTTTCCACGCTGAATTCATTTCCTGCATCAGCGATGCCAGTAATGGCTCCCAGAGGAATCTGAAGTAACACACTTTTACCTGCTCTGCTAAGACAGTGCCTTCAAAACCTTGTGGCAAAGAAACATCTCAAGGACTTGGTGTAACTAACATAATATTTGTTATTTTTACACTAAAGTTGCCTGATAACATTTGGGTAATATTGACTAGTTGAGTTGAGTTTTGTGCAGCTCACCTTACTCTTACATTCTTATAGACTTATTGAGATTTCTTTACCTATTGTGTTTTATTGGTGTGCATTTGGGTCATAAAAACTTTGGTAGGTGGAGTGTGTGTATACACTGTGACAATGATGATATTTTGTTGACTGATAAGATCAACTGTAAGGTCACAAATCAAACGTTTTGTTTATTTTAATAACATTTCATTGGTAAAACTTAAACTATACTCCTAACTCCGAATAACACTAGACCAGGGGTGCTCATTACGTAGATCGCGATCTACTGGTAGATCTCTGAGGTAGTACTGGTAGATCGCAGCATGACATAAAAAAAAAATTGTCTGTTCAGTGCCCTGAGATTACTTCTTTTGTGAATTGACCAGTGATGGGAAAAACGGAGTTACAAATAAACGGCGTTACAAACGGAGTTATTTTTTTCATTAACGGGTAATCTAAGTAGTTACTATCTCTATCGTTACAACGCCGTTACCGTTACAATCACTAAATGGGGGTACGTTATTTTGTCTTCCGCGCTGGCTCTCGTAAACTGTTTGTATACTTTTTTCCCCCTTGGTGAGGGAGGGGAGGAGGGGGAGGGAGGGTAGGAGGGAGCAGAGGGGAGGGAGGGGTGAAACAATAAGGATGATGCTGATTGGCTAAGGTAGAGTGTCAGGTAGAGGTCAGCCAATCAGAGGTTTTGTTGTTCAGTTCACTCGCAAACCACACGCGTGTTTCTGTCGCGAGATCTGGCAACACTGCTTAGCTCCAAATCTGAAAAGTTAGCTGAAGTCCTGCGAGTCTGAAAGGAAAGATGGCGTTTTCAAATTGGAAATACAGGCTATACTTTACTCTCCTTGAGGTAAAAGGCAAGAACGTGCATGTGAAGTGTTCATTATGTCCCGGAGCGAAGTGTTTATCTACGTCCGTCGTAAGCAACTAATCTGATGATCTCACAACTGCTCAGGTAATTCAGATTTTCAGTACTGTTTTAAAAGTACTTCATATTGTTAAAATGGTTCTTTTGTTTTTAAGAAAATACTTGAAGAACCAGTTGTGTGAGGGTTTGATTTGATTTTACACTACAAAGCACTTACCGTATTTTCCGGAGTATAGGTCACACCTTTTTATCATTTTTTCATGGCCTGCGACCTATACTCAGGTGCGACCTATATATGGCTTTTTATCACTTTCGGCGAAACAAATTTTAAAATCCTGCTCATTTCACAAGTATGTTCATTTTTTAAGGAAAAGTTCAGCTCAGACATATATTTGCTATAATTTTTATCAAACAAATAATTGTTTTTAAGTGTTAATCTTCTTAAAAGCCTTGCTGTGCGCTCCTGTGGCAGACATTTGCAGCAGAGCTAAACAGAGGTGTGACCTATACACCGGTGCGACCTATACACCGGTGCGACCTATCTAGGGATTTTTCCAATCTATTGGTGATTATTGAACAATGCGACCTATACTCCGGTGCGACCTATACACCAGAAAATACTGTATTTTAACTGTTTACTTTTATTTCTAAGAAAACACTTGAACAGTACAGTGTGTACACATAGAGCTAAAAACACAATTGTTATATTATTTTGTTAAACTGTATTTTGTAATGAAGAAAAAACTTGAAGTATAGTATGTCAACCAGTCATGTTCTGTTGAGGTGCTGTAAGTAGTAAGTCTGATTCCCAACAGAGCACTTCACTCTCAGACTGCAGGTTTACTTGTGGTTCCTAGATTTTCCAAAAGCAGAATGGGAGGAAGATCTTTCAGTTATCCGGCTCCTCTCTTGTGGAACCAACTTCCAGTTTATGTCTGTAAGACTGACACATTGTCCAGTTTTAAGACTGAGATTAAGATTTTCCTTTTTGATTAATCCTATAGTTAGGGTTGACTTATGTTGCTATAGGCTTAGACTAATGGAGGATAAACTGACCTAATTTCCTTAAATGAATTGATAAAATTGAATCGTTTTCATTTGATTCTATTTCTATCTTAACATGTGATTCTTCTTAAGTTTTGTGTTAAATACATGTCTTTGCAATTCTACTTTAAATTCGTAGATATATCTAAACTTAAACCAACCAAACAAACAATAGTTACTTTCCCTGGTAACTAATTACTTTTATAGGGGAGTAATTCAGTTACTAACTCTGTTACTTTTTGGGAGAAGTAACTAGTAACTATAATTAATTACTTTTTAAAAGTAACGTTCCCAACACTGGAATTGACGCTATATAAATAAACTGAATTGAATCTTAGAACATCTTTACTCAGCAAACACAACAGTTTAGGTCAAAATACTATAATTTTAAAGCCACAGTACTGTACTATAGTTCATAATTTCTTATCTGGCAACCTAGCCTGGTTAAAACCAGACCCTGCCTTCACTTCACTTCAGGGAAATGAGAATTGAGCGGAGCTGTGCAGGAAGGCGAGGGCCAGGCTACTGGCAACCCGACTGACATGAAAACTACAGCATTTTTCATGTAAACCAGCTTATTTTTTGTTTATTACCCCCAATAAACGTTTAACAGGTTGTTTTCGTGTTAACGGGGCCATATAGTAGGTAGATCACTTTGACTTGATCATTTCAAAAATAGCTCACATGCTGAAAAAGTCTGAACACCCCTGCACTAGACAAACTCCAATATAAGACCCCTTCAAAAACATTGACGCACCCAATCTAGATCCGTGTTTCTTTGCCACAGAGCTTAAAATAGATGTACAAAAAATAGAAAAAGAGATCTGGAGACACAAGCCGTGTTTCCTTCATTTAACTGACCTTTTAAGCAAGAACTTAGACTCGGAAACTTTTGGATCAAACCTGTAGGAAATTTGTTGGAAGAGACATCGGTTAAAGTTAGAAACCTTGCAGAGAAGGTTGAAAAGGTTTTGTTGATTTTCAACTGAACCATTAGTAGCTCTCAGTACAGTGCTTAATGGAAACAAAAAATACAGACAGCAATCAGAGAATGCTACCAAACAAAAGCCAGCTCTTCTTTCCAGCTGTAAGGTTTCTACCTTTAACCAGTAGCTCTTCTGAACAAATTTGATCCAAAAGGTTTGAGTGAAAAATCCTTGTTTAAAAAGGTCACAATTAAAAGTAACAGACTGTGTCTCTCAACTTCATTCAGAGTTTCTTTCACTAATTAAAATTTGTCATTTTCCATTTGGTATTGGCAACATTTGCCATATGCATATGATTGGACAGTTTATTGAGTGAAATTTAATCTGGATGTCTTGACTGAATTGGAGTTTTGTCAAAACATCAATTGCAATAACAATTCATTTGAGCAGACTTCAATAAATATTTAATTCCTTTAATGAGACTAATGATCTTAGCATCATAGTCATGTTTCAAATCAAGTGTACCACAGGTTCTTTCAAGCTTTTCATTATTATTAGCCTCTCAACCTATTTAAAGGGAACAAACGTGCCAATTGGTGTTTTGGTACGATTGCATGTATCACACTGAACATGGAATGGTGAGATCTGTCTGAGGAGCTCCAAAAGGAAATTATGTAATCCATGTTAAACGGCTACAAGATCACCTTCAAGCAGTTATATGTTCTCGTAACCACAGCCAATAATACTTTTTTTTTTTTAAAGAGTATAGTTGATGGGAGTGTAATCAATCTACCAAGATGTAGACCCTGTTTAAACTCTGAATGATAGGAGACAACTTGTAACTGCGACTTTCCTTCTCTCCATTGTCTACGGTGACATTATTTACATGAACGCTCCTACAAGCACCCTGCAGATGTTGGACGCTACCTATCATGGTGCTCTAAGATTAATAACTGACTGTACCGTACCCACGATTGTGCCCTGTATTCACTAGTTAACTGGACATCAACTTTATGTAGACTCTCATCATACATCTCCTCCTACATGTCACTGTGTGAGTGCAGCTACAGCATGCGCTTTCAGGACATTATTACCTGCAGTGTTCCCTCAGTGCAGACTGAACTTTGCAAAAGGGCCTTTTCCTACTCCGCTTCTGTTTCCTGGAATATTTTGCAAAAAAATCTGAAGCTCTCGAACTTGACCTCGCTAAGTGGCTTCAAACATCTAAGTTCCTGGCAAAAAACAATGTAGAAATGTTCTTGCTTTTAGTTTTCTATGTCGCTTTACAACCTAGCTGTTTTTGTTTCATTATTTCATTACCATTTTCTTTTATTTGTTCTTCTCAATTTGAATGTTTTTTTTATGATCCTCATACTGTTGTCTTCACTCTTGGTTAAAATAAGGTCTTGCTTGTAAATTAATCCCCAAGGCTCAATGGGATTAACCTGTATAAATAAAGGCTGAATGAATGTGAATGCAAGGGGACATGCAACCCCAGGTATATTAGATGAATAGTGCAGATAGTAAAAGATGACCAAGAATAAACATCCAAAATGATTCAAGTTGAACTCCAAGATCAAGGTAGGTCACTTTCAGATTGCACCAGCACACAGGGCTTTATGGAAGACCCAGGAGAGCTCCACTAATGACAGAAAAACTCCAAAAAAGTCTAACAGAAATTCACCAAAAGCATGTTGACAAGGCCCAAAGTTTCTTACATTGATGAGACAAAACTGGAGATTTTCAGCTTCAACTACTGTAAAGGTACCAGGTGAATGGAAGCAGTTGAAAAGCGTACATTTTTCACATGTTTAGGACAACTTTTAAGATATTTAAAATACACAGTGAAATGAACTTTTAATTAAAATTATTTTGATTTACCTCGTTTTTTTGTTTTGATCTGGTTTTAAAAACCTGACTCGCTGCAGGGACTACTTGCAGCTGCCATTTGGGAGTACGTTAAGTGAAAGATCATAACTGACAACTAAGCAAATAAAACAAGCATTGTCTTTTGTTGAAGCACTCAACAGTATGCAAATATTGGACAATTTTCCTCCATAAATAAATGACCAAGTACTGTATATTATTTTTGTCTCATTGTCACAAGAACTGAAAATGAACAACTTGGACACATTGGATTAAGTTTAGTGCTTTTATTTACAGTGGGAATAATCCAGGAAGAATCACAAACCTAGTAACTGGATGGTAGGTAGTTTGGTTCCAATATCCTGTACAATCATCATGAGAAGGTCCAGTAGACTCAGAAGGTGTGAAAGGTAAATATTAACAAGACGCGCTTTAACTATAGATAGGGTAATGCTCCAGCATCAGAGGGAAGTCATCAGGTGCCTTATATTGTACAGGTAGTCCTCGACTTACAACAGCCTCGACTTACGACGTTTAGGGGTTACGTCACACATCTAATTTAAAAATAAATTTTATTTTGAAAAATTGTATTTTGAAAGCCGAGTTCCGACTTCCTTCCTGTTTTGACGGAAGAAGCAGTAGCTGGACTGCGGAAAAACACAGAAAGACCCACTCTGGACGGAGCTTCACAGCAGTGGCAGTGGACAGTACAGGTGGAGATTAAACGCTCTGGACAGAGGTTGACGGCGGTTTTACAATGGAATATGGCAGATAGACGGCAGATGGACCGAGCTGACGGCAGTTTTACATCGTAAACAAATAATAATAATAATAATAATAATAATAATAATAATAATAATAATGAATTCAATTTATAACGCACTTTTCATTAGTGAAAATCTCAAAGTGCTACACACATTGAATGCTACACACATTCATACACCGGTAGCGGCAGACTACCATGCAAGGTGCTTTCCAGTCCTACCGGGAGCAACTCGGGGTTAAGTGTCTTGCCCAAGGACACAACGACACATGGTGTGGGGAACCGGGATTCGAACCGCCAACCTTCCGATCGGGGGACGACTGCCATTACCACTACGCCACGGCCGCCCGTCCATAAATATTGGATGGACGGACGGATGGAGGTAGGCCACGTACAGCTAGCTACTGTAGTTAGCCAGCTAGCTTCCTTTATGTGAATGGAGCCTGCTAGGGAGGAGGGAGACGATTCAACTTGCTCCTTCGTCTTTAAAAACTGTGTTAGGATAGGCTAAGTGCTTGGTAACTGTACAGTACTGTACATTAATTTATTCATTTAAATTATTATTATTTTTTTTTAGTATGTATGTATTTTCCGACTTACGTCAAAATTCGAGTTACGAACGGGCGTAGAAACAAAACTCCGTCGTAACTCGGGGACCACCTGTACATGACTGGAGCCTCATCAGGAAACATGGCTTGCAGGTGTGGTAGTATGGCGCCCTCTAGTGACCAAGGAACAGATGTGGAACAGGAACTCCCACACTCATTTGTTTAACTTAGTTCTCTTTATCTGCTTTTAGGACTTGTATGATATTTAGGTCATATTTAAGTACAAATACAGAAAATTCTGAAGGGTTCACAAAAAATTCAAGTACTACTGTTCAGACAAATTACAAAGCTATAAAAAAAATTAAACTATTAGAAAAATGGTTTATTAAGCTTTTTCGGTTTTGTTTGTCAACTGACTGCAGAAATGCTTCTTTTTATTTTTATATATTTCCCTCGTACTGTCACAGTGTCGGTTTGTAAATCTATTGTTTCCAGTTTTGCTAAGTTAAATGAGATAAAAATAAAGCCTGGGTAAGCTTAATTATTGACAGAGAAAATCAAATTAAATCACTGTGTCACAGTGGCTGTTATAGGCTTGGAAATAAACTTGTTTTTGTGTTGAATTTTGTGTCAAACTCAACAAGTGTAGGCTGTCACCTCCAGCGACGTGTTGGACGGGAATTTATTGAAAATGTTTTCAGATAAAAGTGAGTCACCCAATGGCTGATGGGCTTGCAGGCTGAAAAGCATTTTATCACAATCTGTTATGCTGCAGTTGTAATCTGTTCCTCAGGGCCGCTAAAGGCCTTGTCACACTGGACAAAAACTCACACACACGCCCACTGTCTGGCTTTTGTGCTTAGTGGGAAAAGATACAATTGACAGTCATGTCCAGGATAAATGATTCCAACAGGTATTCATTGGCACCAACTCTTACATGAGACACCTGGGTTCATGTCAGTTTTTACCCCTTTTCTGTGCTGTCAATAATGGAGGCGATGGAAGCTTGTAATCTGACAACTTCTCTTACAGTCCATACTATACCATACCTGCTTTACTTAATCCATCTCCTCCCTCAAGCATTTTAGATGGCAACTCCCTGCTCCACACAGAAGGCTGTGGTAGCTCAGTGGTTGTGTCAGGAAGGGCATCCAGTGCGATTGCCGATCCTTTGTTCGAGTTAACTCACTGTCGCAATCCCTGAAGAAGGAAGCAACCAAAAGAGGAAAAAAGTTTTCTCTCCAAATGTTTGCATTACCTTTGGTTTCAGTCTGTATATAACATATTTACTTATTGAATCTAATTTGAGTTTAAATGATCCAAACAAGGGGGTGGCTGTTGTCTCTCAGCCAGAAGGCCTCCACGTCAAAACCCATCCAGAAACCTTTCTGGGTGGAATTTGCATGTTCTCTCCATACACTCGTGACTTTTCTCCAGATATTCCAGTTTCCTCCCACAGACCAAAAACATTCATGTTAGGCTGACTGATAACTCTAAATTGTCTCTAGTGTGAGTAAGAAAGTGAATGGTTGTCTTGTTTGTCTCGGCTCTGCGATGGACTGGAGGCCTGTCCAGGGTGCCTCTTGCACTGTAGCCGTGTTTCCATCAAGGTTTCTAGGTGCGTATTTTGAAATCTCGCAGCAGAAAAGCTTAATGGAAACGGCAAAATGCGAGGTTACTTCCTGAAATGCGCTAAAAAGTTTATACGCTCGCTTGAGGTGGTTTTTGGGATTTGAGATGCGCTAAACGACAGATGGAAACACATTTTCCGACTCATTTCTGACGTAGCGAACATTCACGTCACGTGACGTTCAGCTGTTTCCGCTCCGGACAACATGTAACATCGCTAAAACTAGTTGGCATGACAGAATAAATACAACTCGCCCGATAGCAACACGTACCTGAAATATTCTCTCCATTTTGACGAGATGTGTGGCCGGGTTCTGTTTTCAACCGCTACTTCCTGTTTACTGTAGACATGCGCAGTGCTGACGTCTGACGTAATGACGCTGACGTCTGACGTAATGACGCTGACGTCTGACGTAATGACGCTGTGCGCGGCTTGGAAGAAGCGCTTCAAGCCAGTAGATGGAAACACTTCTGATCTGCATTAATTTGTATTTACATATTTGCGAGGTAGCTCAAATTTCGCAATTAAAATGGATGGAAACACAGCTTGTGACTGCTGGACATATGCCCCAGCGACTCCCGTGATCCTGAAAAGATGTGGATTAAAGTAATGGATAGATGAACCAAACAACTTCTCCCTGAGCTACGGTAAATTTCCAATTCCAGCACAACATTCTTGTCAGATATTTTTTGGTCAAGGGTTATGGATATTGCTATGGCTGAGAACAAGAAGCCCAAGACATAAGATCAAGATCAAGGTGTCTGTCATTCACATCACATGTGGTACATGAGGTGGAATGAAACTATGCACACAGGGTACATAATCAAAATCGTCTCCCAAGACACTGTCTTATCTCTGCCCATGAACCGTATGTTTGGCTTAACGGCAAGCACTGGATGAGAAGGCTGCAGCTGGAGTGGAAACAACACACATGAGAGCTTGTGTGTTGTTTCCACTCCATGTGTCTCTACCCACCTCCTCTCCTAGCTCCAACAATGTTCAAAGTAGTGAGGATTTAAAAGAGCAGGCTGCAATATGGAAATGAAGGTTAAGGGTGAAATCATTTACCGCGTTATGACATTAAAGCTTTTGTTGAAATAAAACGTTTTTTAAAAAATCTAGGAAAATATTTAATGTTTATTTTTTTATTTTTTTTTTATTTTATTTTTTTGCACAGGAATCCATAGAATTAATTAAATGTGTCCTTGAGCCTCTTCTTCACAATAACTTCAAATCTTCAAACAAGCTTATCAAAAAGTAAAGTCTTAAGCCCACAGTCTTAAAACTGGACAATGTATCAGTCTTACAGACAGAAACTGGAAGTTGGTTCCACAAAAGAGGAGCCTGATAACCGAAAGATCTTCTGCTTTTGGAACCTCTAGGAAATGCAAGTAAGCCTGCAGTCTGAGAGCGAAGTGCTCTGCTGGGAAAATAGGGAACAATAAGATCTCAAGGTTGTTGAGAGCTTTGTTGGTTAGAAGTAAAGTTTTGAATTCTAGTCTAGATTTGGCAGGGAGCCAGTGGAGAGAAGGTCAAACTGGAGATATTTAATCCCTCGCTATATTCACGTTTCGTTTTTCGCAGATTCATTACATCGCAGTTTTTTTTAAATAAAAAAAACGATTGGACATGACACAATTGGCTGATGGATGGACGAGCCATGGATTGTCTATTTCAAATATATTAGTTTCAATGATTTTGCACCATATGTGAAGCCCACATGTGCAAGGGGAAGCTCCCTCCTGCAGCTGATCAACTGATCTCCTTCTCTGCCCTGCACATACTGAGGAACAGCTTCTACCCTGAGGCTGTCAGACTCATGAATAAATAAATAATAAGAATAAACACTGCAAAATGTCACATCATGCTGATGCTGATCTGTTTCTTGTTGCTGCGTTCATCTGTGACCATCTGCTCATGTTCGTGCTGCTGTTTATAATGATGTTTTTCTACTACATTAGGGCTTAGTGTATTACTAGCTGATGTCTCTCTTAGTTAATCCTAGATGTTATTATTGTTTTTCTCTTGCATTTGTTGTTGGATGTAACTGGGACCCTGTGTACATAATCTCGTTTTCAACACATGTACTACATGCGGTGCAAATGACAATAAATTCTCTCTCTGACTCTGACATTTCTCCTGCTGCAGCAGCTTTGTGAAGAGTTAACCCTCTGCTGTCCAGATGCACCAGTCGACTTTTGTCTTCCAACTTAAAATTCAAAGTATGTCACATTGTAAAAATCATCATAATCACAAAATATGTGTTAATGGTTATTTTTAAGTATTTTAGAGCTTCTTTGTTCAGTTATTGAAATGTAATAGATCAAAAAGTACATTTCTGCTCAGTGCTGCAGAGCTGAAGCGGTTCGACATCTTGATCTGCTGCACTTCTCTTCTCTACAAATTAAATTTAAATACTGTCATATTTTAAATAAACAATCCATGCCGTATGGATTGTTTATTTAAAATGTTACAGTATTTAAATTTAAATAGTGTATTTAAGGAGGGAGATTGGGTTAACAGGTGATGACTGAATTACAGCCTGGCACACGTCATGACAAACTTTTACTGAACTTGGACAACTATTTCTTCTTTGTGGTTTTTCACTGGGCATGGTCCCAAACACCCATGATAAACAAGAGAATACTGTATTGATAATTAAAACAAAAGGCAGTTTGAAAGTTATCTTTTTTTCATCAGGAGGTGGTGGATCAGGACAGAATGGTTTTTATTATGGGTTGACTTTTTATTCACCTGCCTTTTAGATGTAGCTACATAGATATTTTTAAATGGTTAATCACTGGATGTACATCCACAACTGCTTTCAGATCAACCTGATTCAGAATGATCCCCCACAGCTAAAAGCCATTAGCATACACAAAATGGCCGCTACACTTGATCAAGTTTAGAATGCATAACATGTCTAAAACTAAATCAAATGATCAAATATTGATGTAAATTTTGGTGAATGTCTTTAGCACAACTCTTAATGTCATGTGAATTATATGACATTAAAAAAATACATATTGACTTGTTGTTAGCTACAAGTTGTGTGTTTTTAGGTAGCATTTTCAGTTAGCAATCAAGCTAACTGAACTCACAGAGTGGTTGCCTAGCAACAGTGTCAGTTGGAGTGCTGTAGAGAAGTCAAACAGTTTTTAGGCTCTGCTCCAGTGTATCTGTAACTGTCAACAGAAACTGTTGTGTAGAAGAAACTGAGCAACATAAAACTACTTTGTATCATACAGACTTGATTTCAGCTCAAACTACCAACTGCAGACATAAGGTTTGTATTTTATTGTTGTTGTTATTTCTCCTAAGTGTCATACAGTGTACTGTAGTAAATTTTCTGCTAGCAAAAATGTTTAGCATAATAAAATTTTTAGTTTTACCTTGCTAACTGATGAAACAACGAGGAAGAGGTCTGTGACTTTAGACATTCAAGGTGTTTGATTTAATTTTTTTAAAGGAAACAACTGAGAAGTGAAACTTCTGTCCTCACAGCTTCAACACCAAAGGACAGAGATCTCCCAACCAGCTAGCAGCTGTCCAGATGGAAACCGTCACAGGTAGAGAGGACTGTGGGGCAGCAGAAACCAGAAGAAACCAAGATCTGAATTCCTATGAAGGTAATGTGAACTCTTCAAAGAATGAAGTCAGTGATGATGATGAAGCTAAACCGTTACTGTCATTTCTTTATCAACACCAAGAGGAAGACGGATGTAGTCGAATCAGTATCTCAGCTGACCAGAGAGAAGAAGCAGCCGATGAAGAGGAGGGAAACGCAACAGAAACTACCATGACCAAGAACAACAACGTGTCTCTTCAGAGACATATGAAAAGTAATTTAAGACATAAGTCTTCAAGTTGTTTGGTTCATAAGAAAGGTCTAAATATGGAAAAAAAATGGACAGTCGTGCAGTAAAGTTGAGACCATACTGAATCAATTCGGCTGTGATGAATGTGGCAAAAGATTTACCAGTAAAGCACATTTAATCAGCCACATAAGAATCCACACAGGACAGAAACCATTTGCCTGTAAACATTGTGGACATAGATTTACCCAACAGTCCAGTTTAAACAGACACATGAGAATCCACACCGGAGAGAAACCATTTGATTGTGAACTTTGTGGACAAAGATTTAGCCAAAAGAGGACTCTAAACACACACATGAGAATCCACACCGGAGAGAAACCATTTGCTTGTGAACTTTGTGGACAAAGATTTAGCCAACAGTCCAGTTTAAACACACACATGAGAATCCACACAGGACACAAACCATTTGCTTGTGAACTTTGTGGACAAAGATTTAGCCAACAGTCCAGTTTAAACAGACACATGAGAATTCACACAGGACAAAAACCATTTGCTTGTGAACTTTGTGGACAAAGCTTTAGACATCAGTCCAGTTTACACACACACATGAGAATTCACACAGGACACAAACCATTTGCTTGTGAACTTTGTGGACAAAGATTTAGCCAACAGTCCAGTTTAAACACACACATGAGAATCCACACAGGACACAAACCATTTGCTTGTGAACTTTGTGGACAAAGATTTAGCCAACAGTCCAGTTTACACACACACATGAGAATTCACACCGGACAAAAACCATTTGTTTGTGAACTTTGTGGACAAAGATTTAGCCAACAGTCCAGTTTAAACACACACATGAGAATTCACACAGGACACAAAGCGGTGGTTTGCAATGACTCATAAAACACAGATAAGAAACTATACACATGAGGGACAACAGCTGTGTTAAATATTAAGAAAAGTCCTGAAGACAAGTAAGAGTTCACACGTAATCAACACTGAAAGATTCCAGGGTTTGTTGATAACAATAGGATTGATGAAAATTTATGCTGTCAAGAAATGAAATGGTTTTTACTTACATGTATATATTTTTTTATGATTAGTTTCCCATTGTGTTCTTTTTTTTTTTCCAAAAGAATTGTCAAAACTTTTTTAGCTAAACCTGTTTAGCTTTACAGCCAATTGATTTTGGTTTTATCTGAATGAGTTTATTGTTGCCGACGAATAGTATATGGTTTAAAGATTGAAAACATTAATATGTTCATGTTCAAATATTTGAATAACTGTGAAAAATATTCTACATTTTAATATAATAAATAATATACACAAAATGTATTTTTGTTCATTTTGTTCAGATTTAAATGTGTTTTTTATTAGGACAATCTTCATCTGAAAGTTGTTACTGAAATATATAGACAACATAAAAACAAGTAATTGAAAAAGTTGTCATAGAATCAAACTTAAAATGCAGTATTTTTAAAATGTTGCTGTTTATAGATCATATGTTGAGACGAGCCCAGCCGAACAGCGCGGCTAATTAAGACTAGCTAATGTGTTAGAGCAAATAAGTGACGTTACTTCAACCTAAACCACAGACAGTGAATAAATGTTACAAATTTAAGGTAGACAAAGTATTACTTACTTTTTACACCGTCTATTAAATGCTAGCTTGTGGTGGGTAGCGTTTGCTTAAGGGACCCATTAAATAAGAGAAAACGAACTATAGGCATTTAACCATTCTTACCAAAATGAACCCTTTTCATTGTAAAAATCATTGACATTGTAATTCACTTCCTGTTTACAGCAGGCCCTAGTTTATTGTGGGGGTTTCAGTTCTTAGCTGTTGCTGCTGATCTGTTTCATGTTGCTGTGTTAATTTGTGCTCATCTGCTCACACAGACTCATGTTCATGCTGCTGTTCCGCATATTGTTTTATTGTTTTTGTGCCATTAGTGCTTAGTGTATATTTAGTTTATGTTTTTCTTACATCATATCTGAGACATTATTACTGTTTTTCTTTTACATTTTATTGTGAGATGTAACTGGGACCCTGTATTCATAATCTCGTTCCACCGCATGTACCACATATACATCCAATATAAATAGTGTTGGCGGCAGAGAGCATGACATGCTGCAGGAGGGAGCTTCTCCCTGCACCTGTGGGCTGCAGGAGGTGCTAAATAATTTAAAATGATTTATTTTAAATTTTAAAAAATCCATGCCAATCGTGTGGCTCATCCATCAATCGGCCAATTGTGTGTCATGTTCACTCTTATTTCAAAAAACCACGAAAGAGCGAGTCCGTGAAAGTCGAACCACAAAGTAACGAGGGACCACTGTAATCTAAATCTCATTGATAGTTAATGATGAGAAAAAAATGGCAGTTGAACAAGCAGTCGATACAATGACATATTTTCATTTTAAATGATTTTTTTATTAAAAGTAAAACAACCTTAAAGATGTGCCAAC
Organism: Garcialebias charrua; assembly: GCA_038048925.1. Taxonomy (NCBI): domain Eukaryota; kingdom Metazoa; phylum Chordata; class Actinopteri; order Cyprinodontiformes; family Rivulidae; genus Garcialebias; species Garcialebias charrua. The sequence goes on from JBBPBX010018164.1 coordinate 41,802, forward strand.
AGCATATTTAGTCTTACTTTTCACAGAGAGATTATAAACAATCCTACGTGATTTTAAAAAAAAAAAGATAGTTGACTAAGTTACTTGACAATATTTATTCATCTTCCAGCAATTGGCTTTCAAATCTGTGACTATTATTTTGAGTCAAAAGCTGAAAAGTTTGCAATTTGCTGCTCTATACCCCAATTTGTACATTTTCCTTAAGCCCCCCAAAAATAAATATTAAGCATATACAGTAGTAGCATTTACAGGAGAGAAGACCACATTTGTTTCATCGTTTTATTTCATTTCCTGAAAATAAAACAAAACAGTCTATTCTAAAACAGTTACCGAGATGCAGGCCACTCAGCAAGAATGAGGTAGGAAGTGGTACATTTCCTTTTTTTCTACTCTGCAAATGTTTCAGTTTTGTATGATTAGGATGTTTGCCCTGCAAATTTAATTAAACATTGATTAATAATATTTTTAAGGCTGGAGGGATATTCTAGCATCTTTAACCAATTGTATCATCACAGTGGCAATGAAAAGATTCATTAATTTATCATTATTTACTGAGATGCTAACGGGACACCTGCCAGTACACATATACAGACACACACTCATTTCTGAACAAATCAGTGTCCTGCAGATCACCTCAGTGATGCCACCAATAATATATCAAGTATAATTGTCATAAAAGAGAGTGTAAACCTGAGCCTAACAGGGTGAAATAAACTTAATGTAACAAAATCATTAATTTGATTTGGATCATAACGGGAGATTTGAGCAATGAACTCAATGTGAAGGCAACAGGTTATTTACGGTAAGTGGGACACGATCACCTGCTGGCAGAAAAAACATACAGGGTTATGGAGGCTAACCCACTTTATTATTAATAAATAAAGGAGCAGTTGTTTGCTAATGTCTTTTCTGAAACTTCTTTATATTAATAATGATGTTTCATCATCTAATACAGCCCAGCACAGAGGCTAAATAACTTTCATGCAAGAAGGTGTCCCATTCAGAGCCGCTACCATTTCAGCTGAAGGCTGCTCAAAAGTGTCTTGTGGCTTTCTCTAGATGTGGTGCAGAGGTTAGAGAAGGTGTAGCTGTGATTGGGAGGTTGCTAGTTTGATTTCCAACCGTTACATGAAAAACTGCAGGCAGGTAAAGGGTGAAGCATTCACACCTGCCTCCACCCTCACTTCCCACACACTGGCAAGACCCTTAAAGAGAAACACCCACAGGATCAAAGTGCTGTCCACATAATACAATTACAGTCAGTCACAAATTTTAATAATTAAAAACTGTTAAGTCATTTCAGATGGTGTCAGAGAGAAGAGATGGATTTAAGAAGGGATTTAAAAACGGACAGAGACGAGGCCTGCCTGATGTCCAAGGGAAGGTCGTTGCATAATTTAGGAGCTGCCACAGCAAAAGCACGGTCTCCTCCGAGCTTACGCTTCATCTCCGGCACACTCAAGAGCAGCTGATCAGCTGACCTGAGAAATGGCAAGGGATTCCCTGATTTATTTATTTGTTTATTTTAAGTAAAGTTTTGTGCAGATTTTAAGTAGTCTGTGGCTTACCTGCATTAAATAATCATTATTTTAAGCCTTTATAATACGAAGGGGCAGCTGGTTCCACAGTTTAGGAGCTAGAACTGAAAAAGCTCAATCACCTCTGTGGACCAGCCTGGACCTCAGGACAACTAAAAGCAAATTATTATTATTATTAACATTATTATTATTATTATTATTATTATTATTATTATTATTATTATTATTATTATTATTATTATTATTATTATTATTATTAACATTATTATTATTATTATTATTATTTAATCTAAAGGATTTGGAAGGGACATTCAGCTGCAGGAGGTCAAACAGATAGATATACAGGAGCCTGCCCATCCAGGGCCTTATAAGTCCTCAATAAAACTTTAAAATAAATTCTAACACAGGGAGCCAATGAAGAGAAGTAATCACAAAGAAATATGTTCACACACTTTTGTGTGTGTTAAAAAAAAGAGCTGAGGCAATCTGAAACAAAGGCAGTCATGAGAAGCAGCAGACTAACACCAACATACAAGTTACAGTAACCTGGTCAGGATGTATAAAAGTGTGAAGAACTCATTCAAAGTCATTAAAGGTAAAAAAAAAAAAGATTCACTTTAGATAAAAGCCTCAATTAAAAATAATTATTTATTTATTTATGATAGGATAAGATTAAATAGGATAATATTAAATAGAAGAAAAAAAATATATAGATATATATCTTTGGAACTGAAATAATCTGTTTCTAACTGGTATAAATTCACCCCAATTTTTTTTAACCGTCCAAGATGTTACCCCAGTGAGGCACTCAAATGGTGGTTGTAAAAGATTGTGAAAATGATTGGTTGCACTTCATCCATATATTATCTTCACCCATTTCTTCGTTTTTGGGTCGGAGGGTCACTGCTGCCCATATCCAGCTGTCACCGTGCAAAAGGCGGGGTACACTCTGGACAGGTCGCATCAATGTGCTCCAGCATCAACATGTGGCATGGAGGCTGCACAGCCGCAGAAAGAAAGGCTCTGCAGAGAGTGGTGAAGGCTGCACAGAAGACTGCTGGAGTCAGACATCTACACCTCCAGATGCAGGAAGAGGGCCACCTGCATCATGAAGGACCCCACTCACCCAGCACACACTTTTTGCCCCGCTCCCCTCAGGAAGGAGGTTAAAGATCATTAAGTGTAGAACCACTACTGTAGACTGAGGAACAGCTTCTACCCTGAGGCTGTTAGACTCATGAATCTCTAACCAGGATAATCACTGTGAAAAATCACTGTAATGCCACTGATTATGTGCTGCTGATTATCCATGCTGCTGATTTATTTCAAGCTGCTGTGTTCATTCGTACCCGTCTGCACACACACTCTTGTTCGTACTGCTGCTGTTCGGCGTATTGTTTTTGTACAACTAGTGCTTAGCATATTTCTAGTTTGTTTTTCTCAGTTCATATCTTTTGATCTTTTTTACTGTTTTTTCTTTACCATTTTTATACTTTTGTTGGATGTAACTGGGACCCTGTGTACACAATTCCATTCCACCACATGTACGACGTGGTGCAAATGACAATAAAGTAACTTTGACTTTTGACTTCACAAGGACACACATAGAGACAAACAAGAAAAACAACCCTTCATTCTCTCACCTATAGGGACAATTTAGAGTTATCGATCATGTGTTTGTTCTGTGGGAGGAAACCGGAGTACTCGGAGAAAAACATGCAAAGTCCACCCAGAAAGGCCACGGACCTGGATTTGAACCAGCAACCTTCTTGCTGAGAGGCGGCAGCTCTACCAACTGCTCCACCTGTGTGCTGGTTGCACTTCAGCTGTAGGTAGGTCTGAGTGTGGTCTGCATATGAATGAAGAGATGAGACATGTCCAGTCTTTTACAGTTACGCGAGTTTCATAAAAGGATCAGCTGTTCTGTTTGAAGTGGACATCGACAGGAGGGCTTTGTATTTACCAGCAGCCTGCATGTACGCAGCTCTCAGATGGTGTGGAGATGGAAAAGACTGGAGTTTGTTTGTTTCAGTTTTTTAAAGCTCATTTTCCAGAGGATTCAGAATCTAAGTCATAATCAAAGAAAAAGGAAACCAAATATGATCCATGGTTAAAGGCTAAAGAATAAATCCTCTCGTTTAAACATTTTTAACGTCTGTGTTTGTGCAGTACTGTACTGTTGTGTATAAAAAGACACTAGATGTTATAGCTGTAGAATCCCTGCCTGAACTAAAGTAAAAACAAAAGTAAAATCCCACATTGAGCCCTTCAAACAGCTGACTGATCTCCCTCTTTATATTTTGCTCTTTCTTCTGCTGTTTTTGTCTGCGTGTAACTCATAACCTGTGGAGGGTTGGTGTGTTTATAGACCGCCAAGCACTAAATGGGGAAAAGATGTCCCATCTACATCTGAATCGTTAAAAAAGGAACATTTTTAATTAAATACAGTGTATGGACAAGTGCACTTCTATTCAACAGATGTTTCTACGTGAGAGAACAGACATTCAAGGGCGTAGATTTCATCTCATTATTGTGGAGGGGACCATGCAGGAAAAAAAATTTAAGCAATTTTGAGGTTACAGTGAAATGTAATGCAAAATGTACAGAGGGAAGTTTATCCAAACT
>JBBPBX010018165.1:0-10330 GCA_038048925.1 Garcialebias charrua
AATTAATAAATTAAAAAAATAACTTAAAGGTATTGTGACATGATTTTGTAAATTTGAATATTTGTCAGAACATATATATCTTATATCATTGAGCTCTGGTCGTTTTTGCATAATAAATTATAAATATGTAAAATTTTTATTCTAAATTATGGTAATGTTTTTCTCTGGTACTTGCTGGGATACACCCCTAAAATTCCGCGCATTTCCGCAATACGTCATCACCAGTCGTCGTCGCCAGTCATCAACGTCACAACGGGCAGAAGGCAGAGCCTTGCCCGTTTGTTTTGTGTGTTAACTGCTTGCCATAGAATTCATTTCCTGAAAGATCGGCTCTTTTTTTTGTGTAACTTGAAAAATGCCGTCACGTTGTAGCGCATTTGTGTGTTCTAATATCAGCAGTGAACAAGTGATTCTTCACAAATTTCCAAAAGATGAGAAACTTCGACAAGAATCAGAATGGACCAGACAAGGACCGGTGGGTTCCTACTCGTATGTCTGCAGCGACCATTTTACTGCCGATTGTTATCTGGAAAGACCTGGTTTACAAGAATCTTTAGGATTACCAGTAAGATTCAGAAGACTTTTAAAACCGGATGCTATTCCTACTATTTTTAAAAGAAAATCTACAGAAGAAAGTCCCACAGGAGCTACCATGCAAACAACGCAGGAAGACTGTCCAGGAGATGAGTAAGTCTTTGTGTAAACATAATCGGAGGTGTGTAGTGTTTTAGATTCTAAACTATATATTTTACGTGAGTTCATGTTGTTTTACTTTATACACTGTGAGTGTATGAAGCCAATTATCACGGCAGATTATTTATGTTCGCTGCTAACAAGCTAGCCGAATCAGTAGCACACACACTTTTCTAATAATGTATTTTTAAATTATGTCTGCATCTGTAGTTTCTTTTTATTCGGGGAGGGATATTAATGAGAGTTTTGGATGATTTACTGTCTTAAAATGATATATCGCTGACGCAACCGGTAATAAAAAGCCGAGGTAGCAGCTAACACACTAGCCGAGATACAGTACAGGCCACGTTGCTATTTATGCATTTTTAAATTATGTCAGCGCAATCGGGTAACATCTGTTGTTTTCTTTTTATTCGGGGAGGGATATTAATGAGAGTTTTGGATGATTTACTGTCTTAAAATGATATATCGCTGACGCAACCGGTAATAAAAAGCCGAGGTAGCAGCTAACACACTAGCCGAGATACAGTACAGGCCACGTTGCTATTTATGCATTTTTAAATTATGTCAGCGCAATCGGGTAACATCTGTTGTTTTCTTTTTATTCGGGGAGGGATATTAATGAGAGTTTTGGATGATTTACTGTCTTAAAATGATATATCGCTGACGCAACCGGTAATAAAAAGCCGAGGTAGCAGCTAACACACTAGCCGAGATACAGTACAGGCCACGTTGCTATTTATGTATTTTTAAATTATGTCAGCGCAATCAGGTAACATCTGTTGTTTTCTTTGTATTCGGGGAGTGTTTATTAATGAGAGTTTTGGAAGATTTACTGTCTTAAAATGATATATCTCAGACGTGACCGGTGTCAGGGACTCTGTTTGCCAAGATGGCTGCTAAGAAACATTAGCCGAGAGCCCGGAGCAAACACGTTGCTAATAATGTATTTTTAAATTATGTCTGCGCGATCAGGTAACATCTGTAGTTTCTTTTTATTCAGGGAGGGTTCATTAATGAGAGTTTTGGATGATTTACTGTCTTAAAATGATATATCTCAGACGCAATCGGACATGCTCCCCATTATTATTTAAATGCACGTTGGAGCGTGCCTTCCCGTAGTCACGTAGGCACGTCACAATGAAGTTTTTGCGGAAATGCGCAGATTTTTAGGGGCGTATCCCAGAGAAAAAAACTACCATAACTTGGAATAAAAATTTAATATATTTATAATTTATTTTGCAAAAACGAACAGAGCTCAATGATATAAGATATATATGTTCTGACAAATATTCAAATTTATAAAATCATGTCACAATACCTTTAATGTAATTCCATTGGTTTCAAATGTCATTCCGTTTTTTCAAATGTCATTCAATTTTTTATGTCCATCCATCCATCCATCCATTTTCTTCCGCTTGATCCGGGGTCGGGTCGCGGGGGTAGCAGCCTAAGTAGGGAGGCCCAGACTTCCCTCTCCCCAGCCACTTGGAGCAGCTCCTCTGGGGGAATCCCAAGGCGTTCCCAGGCCAGCCGAGAAACATAGTCCCTCCAGCGTATCCTGGGTCTTCCTCTGGGTCTCCTCCCGGTGGGACATGCCCGGAACACCTCACCAGGGAGGCGTCCAGGAGGCATCCTAACCAGATGCCCGAGCCACCTCAACTGGCTCCTCTCGATGTGGAGAAGCAGCGGCTCTACTCCGAGTCCCTCCCGGATGACTGAGCTTCTCACCCTATCTCTAAGGGAGAGTCCAGACACCCTGCGGAGAAAACTCATTTCAGCCGCTTGTATCCGAGATCTTGTTCTTTCGGTCATAACCCAAAGCTCATGACCATAGATGAGGGTGGGAACGTAGATCGATCGGTAAATTGAGAGCTTTGCCTTTTGACTCAGCTCTCTCTTCACCACGACAGACCGGTACAGCGCCCGCTTCACTGCGGACGCTGCACCTATCCGCCTATCGATCTCACGCTCCAGTTTTCCCTCATTCGTGAACAAGATCCCGAGATACTTAAACTCCTCCACTTGGGGCAGGACCTCCTCCCCGACCCGGAGAGGGCACGCTACCCTTTTCCGGCTCAAGACCATGGCCTCGGATTTGGAGGAACTGATCCTCATCCCGGCCGCATCACATTCAGCTGCAAACCGCTCCAGCGAAAGCTGTAGATCACGAGCTGATGAAGCCAATAGGACCACATCATCTGCAAAAAACAGAGAAGCGATTCTAAGGCCACCAAAACGGATCCTCTCAACACCTTGGCTGCGCCTAGAAATTCTGTCCATAAAAGTTATAAACAGAATCGGTGACAAAGGGCAACCTTGGCGGAGTCCAACTCTCACCGGAAACGAGCCTGACTTACTGCCGGCAATGCGGACCAAGCTCTGACACCGGTCGTACAGGGACCTAACAGCCCATATCAATGGGCCTGGTACCCCATACTCCCGGAGTACCCGCCACAGAACCCCCCGAGGGACGCGGTCGAATGCCTTTTCCAAGTCTACAAAGCACATGTAAACTGGTTGGGCAAACTCCCACGCACCCTCCAGGACCCTGTTGAGGGTGTAGAGCTGGTCTAGTGTTCCACGACCAGGACGAAAACCACACTGCTCCTCCTGAATCCGAGGTTCGACTATCCGACGGACCCTCCTCTCCAGAACCCCTGAATAGACCTTACCAGGGAGGCTTAAGAGTGTGATCCCTCTATAGTTGGAACACACCCTACGGTCCCCCTTTTTGAATAGGGGAACCACCACCCCAGTCTGCCAATCCAAGGGAACTGCCCCCGATGTCCACGCGATATTGCAGAGTCGCGTAAGCCAACACAACCCCACAACATCCAGAGCCCTAAGGAACTCAGGACGAATCTCATCCACCCCCGGAGCCTTGCCACCGCGGAGCTTTTTAACCACCTCGGCGACCTCAGCACCAGAGATTGGAGAGCCCGACCCAAAGTCCCCAGGCTCCGCTTCCTCAGTGGAAGACGTGCCAGTAGGATTGAGGAGACATTTTCAAATGTCATTCTGTTTTTTTTCAAATGCATTCTGTTTTTTCTCAAATGTCATTCCGTTTTTTCAAACGTCATTCCGTTTTTTCAAATGTCATTCCATTTTTTTCAAATGTCATTCTGTTTTTTTCTCAAATGTCATTCTGTTTTTTCAAATGTAATTCCATTTTTTCAAATGTCATTCCGTTTTTTCAAATGTAATTCCGCTTTTTTCAAATGAAGGCTACCTGGCAGACTCACCCAGCTGCAGCTCATAGTTCATCAACCTTCCAGATCCAGATATAAGGCTCTCATTCCTGGGCTCTTCCCGTTTGCCAGCCAAGCTGCATCCCACCACCTCCCCATCTCCACCCGGTGTCTCAAGGTCCTCCGGTCTCCCCTTCCTTCGTCCCGACTCCGCCACCAGGTTCGGGTCCGGGGGGGGAAGATATCCATAATCTATCTCCCTATGCCGGACATTCAAGCTCACAGCGGTTCGGCATGCATGTCCTCCGCCGGGGCCCGAGCGCCAAAGAACTCTTGTCAATAAAACCTTTTAATTGTCTTCTTCTCGGTGTGAGTCTCTCCAGGTTAAATGTCATTCCATTTTTTCAAAGTCAAGTCAAAGTCAACTTTATTGTCAAAACTGCAATATGTACAGGACATACACAGGATTGAAATTGCATTCTCTCTGTCCCTCGGTGCAACAGTAAACATTTAAACACTAAAACACTAAAACATTTAATAAACATAAGCATAAAATGAAATAATAAAAGTGTAATACTGTCCTGAGTTTTTTGCATAGTAGTATAAAAGTGTAAAAAGTATATCTATAAAATAAAATGAAAGTTCTGGCATTGACATTTGTAATAGAGTGACAAAGCAGCATATGAAGTTTATGTACACAGTATATGTATGAGGTAGTTGATATTGGTATAGAGGTAAAGTGGCATATGCAATAAGGCTAGTAAAAATATATATATATCAGCAGTAGTGTAGATATAAAAAGTAGTGTAAATGTAAACAGTAGTAATAAATGTAAACAGTAGTAATGAATGTAAACAGTAGTAATAAATGTAAACAGTGAATGTAAACAGTAGTATGACTATAGGCAGTAATGTAATACAAACATTAGTGCAAATATGAGAAGTAGTGCAAACTGAATGAGCACATGACCGAGAGTTTAGTGAATAACCCGTTTGATGACACAGAGTCCAGTGTTAAAATCTTTGTGTTGTGTGGTAATGTGTGAAAGTTTTTTGTGTTAATGCAGTACAAGTGGGAGGGAGGGAGGGAGGTATGTCAAATGTCAAATCAAATCAAATGTCATTCCGTTTTTCTCAAATGTCATTCTGTCATTTTTCAAATGTAATTCTGTTTTTTCAAATGTAATTCTGTTTTTTCAAATGTCATTACGTTTTTTCAAATGCAGTCCATTTTTCTCAAATGTCATTCAGATTTTTCAAATGTCATTCCACTTTTCTCAATTGTCATTCCGTTTTTTCACGTCATTCTGTTTTTTCAAATGTAATTCCGTTTTTTCAAATGTCATTCTGATTTTTCAATGTAATTCCGTTTTTTCAAATGTCGTTACACAGATTGTCATTCCATTTTCTTCAAATGTCATTTCATTTTTTTTAAATGTCATTCCATTTTTTTGTAATTCTGTTTTTTCAAATGTCATTCCATTTTTTCAAATGTCATTCCATTTTTTCATGTCATTCCATTTTTTTCAAATGTCATTCCATTTTTTTCAAACGTCATTCCGTTTTTCAAATGTAATTCCGTTTTTTTCAAATGTCATTCTGTTTTTTAATGTAATTCTGTTTTTTCAAATGTCATTCCATTTTTTTCAAATGTCATTCTGATTTTTTTCAAATGTAATTCTATTTTTTCAAGTGTCTTTCCATTTTTTTCAAATGTAATTCTGTTTTTTCAAATGTCATTCCATTTTTTTCAAATGTAATTCTATTTTTCAAATGTGTTCATATGCACCTTAGGGCCACCGTATATTTCTGCCTTTTCAGCAATTTTTTGCTAATTTCATGTTGTTTTTTTTAAGCTAATTTCCCAATTTTTATGATAATTTCTAATCATTTATACACAATTCAGCAAAAATGTGTTCTTTCTGCTTTCTTCTGCTAATTAAGACTTGTTCATTCATGTTATCTACAACTTAGCATTTTATTAGCTAATATCAGCTGTTTTCAGCCAGTTCTTCAGCAATACGCATTCACATTGCATTTTTTTCAGGAAATGCAGTTTCTCTAGTTTTAATAAATTCAGGTTTATTGTTCCAGTGAAAACTGACAAGTAGGTTTCCGTGACAGTAAAAGGAAATGTCATACCAAGAAAACATTTTTCATGTCAGCAGCTGCTGAAAGGCCCTCTGAACTCACCTCCTCTGGAAACCGGAAACATCCACAGGAACATCTGAATCACAGAAAATGCTGAACCTTTGATCCGGATCATGTTACCGTTACTTCTCGTGTGTGAACCCAGATCTGGGTGGCAGAGAATACATGGTTGCTGTTTGGAGAGATGTATTCACCAGCATGACTGGTTTTTCCAGATCATTACCAAATATTATGTTTGAGCAGAACCATCTGAGGGAAACCAGTTCACACAGAGTTTAGATCAACACTCAGCAGACGAGCTGTATTTGTTTTTAATATGCTCATGGTGGAGTGATAGTTATTAACTTTAACAACGACCAAATAAGAAATTCCACTTGACATTATAGAAATGCTCTTTGACTATTGGTTTTAAGTGTTTCCATTTACTCACATGTATTAAACGGCCTTTTTCTTCACTGTATCAGTCTCTCTGAGATGTTTTATCCATTTATTTATTGTCTGCTTAAGGCTCTAAACTCTGAATCTTTTCTTAAGCGTTCTTAACTCAAAGAATGAGAATATTTAAGATAAAATCAAGATAAATGATTTTACTTCTCAACTTTAATTAAATATTGTTCTTTGAACCAACGAGGGCTGAGAGAACACTTGTATTAAAAACCTGAACAGAAGTGCAGGTATCAAAAAGAAATGAGTAAAATGGTAGAATCATTTTGCAGCACGGTGGCGCAGTTGGTAAGCTGCTGCCTCTCAGCGAGCAGGTTATACCTGGTTCAAATCCTGGTCCGGGGGGCCTTTCTGGGTGGAATTTGTACATTTTTTCCGTGCATTTCTCCGGGTACTCCGGTTTCCTTCCACAGACCAAAAACATGCATGTTAGGTCGATTGGTAACTCTAAATTGTCTCTAGGTGTGAGTGAGAAAGTGAATGGTTGTTTGTCTCATTTGTCTGTCCCTGTGATGGATTGGAGACCTGTCCAGGGTGTCCCCCACCTCTCGCACAGTGATGGCTGCACATGGACACCAATGACCCCCGCGACCCAAAAAGGAAGATGCAGGTAAAGATAATGGATGGATGATATATTTTTATTATTAAAACTAAGAGAGCTCAGTATAAAAATTAATTACTTGAAGAATTCACTTTTTGGCTTGACAGGGAGAAATGATGGAAAAACACTGTTGGAGCATAAGGGACACCAGCTGTTAAGTCTTTGTAAAATGAAAAGTGCACATATAATAACTCATTTTCAGCTAAACAAATTACAAAAACACTACAATAACACAAGCACAGAATAATATAAATTAAATGAAAAATAGTATATAAAATAAGGGGGTATACATCTTTACATTCCTCACATCTGTATTTTGTTGGAACACTTTTGGCATCAATCGCTGCACTGACACAGTGTAAATTTGTCTCAGGCACATCCGAACACCAGAGTTTTACTCCATTTTATTTTATTTTTTTACAAAACTGCTCAGGCTTCTTCGTTAAATTTATTCATTTTAAAATACAACACAAAAAAAAAATCACAATTTTGACAATACAATATCAAGAAATAAAATGAAGGGAGGCAGAATGAAGAAAAAATCTTATGATATCTGCCCCCATTTTTCAAACAGTTAGTTCAAACAGACAAAATAAAATCATCAAACAAGTAACAGAATAGAAAATAAATCATAATTGTCAAATTACAAAATGACAAGCAAGAAACTAATTCATATATATTTCAGTAATAATTTGGTTTTGATTAATTTCTTAAATGTGGATAACGAAGTGGCATTTTTTATTTCAGTATCCAAATAATTCCACAAACCAATTCCCTGAATGGAGCTTGACCGACCCCTCGAACTGCTCAGGCTCTGTCAGGTAGTGGACACCAGCAGCCATTTTCAAGACAAACCATGTAATTTCTACTGGATTTATGTCTAGGCCAATCCTGAACCCCTTGTGAACCCATTTTCATTGGAGGTCTTGGCTTCTTGCTGGGAAATCTTCTCCAAAGCTTTTGTATTTACTGTATGCAGGCATTTGATAATTGTTTCTCTTACCGGAGGATGTATGAATTTTCAGTTCTGTGAGTGGTGCTGGCGTAGCACCGGTATCTCCCCAGATCCTGGATCTTCACGCCTCTCAGCACCATGATGTTTCCATTGGACGTTCTATTTCTGAATCTTTGGTCCTGGTGCCTCAGTTCATCTCGGTTTTCACACAATGAGTGAACATGGATGTGAATAAAAGTAGTGGATGATTTCTTCATCTCCACCTCATCTTAGCCGCTACGCAGAGCTCCAAACACCGCATCGAGAGCTCTGATACCAACGTTCCTTCAGAAACATCATCATCTGAGGCTGGTGTGAAGTTTGAACAACAGTTTAATCCAGGTCTCTCTTGTAAATGAGTCCTCGTGGCTCAATGGGACTAACCTGTTTAAATAAAGGTTGATTGAATGAATCTGGCAATATGTCTACTTTAAGTATACTGAACAAAAGGTGCACTTTAATTAGAAGAACTTTAAGCGAAAACCAGGATCAGGTCAACAAACTCCCTGCTCCAGTTTGTTTTTGTTACATTAATGATTTGAAAACCAAGGATTCCTGAAGAAGGTTTCAGGTTTGCACATTCTTTCAAACATGCAACACTCTCATACCTCCCATCAGGGTTTTAAAAGTAAACCAAACAATGCCGGAACGCAAATACTGTAGTGAGCGAGGGGTGGGGTCTGGGGCTCCTCCCCCAGATAATTTTGATTTCCTGCATTCTGGTGAATTTTACAAAGGTCAGTAGATTAACATGAAACAAAAGATGTAAACTCAATTATTATGAAAATCTTTATGGCTGCAAAGCGTTCGCAACACTTCACAATATTCACTTCAGGATAAATTGAGGTCACCGATTGGTCAGTTGCTGATGTGCCAACTGGATTGATTGACAGATAAAAGACCCAACTACTGCACAAAACAAAAAATAAAACATGGATTTCACTGGACGTTTAAGACAGTCGTCATTTATTCCATATTTATTATTCACACCTATCAGATGGGACCAGAGGGGCCCATCTGTGAATTAGATTAACAAAGACCTTATCATACTATGAAGTGTGATAGGTCAATCTGCAGGGTGTACGATTTATTGGCCCCGATTTCCTTAATTTTGGGAAATTGGCCGATACTTTCATGAGATACCGATTTTATAGATTTGTTTGTTTGTTTGTTTTAACAACAATTGTACGAACTTCATTTAAATTTCAGAGCACTACCTCATGGCCAGTTAACACAAGTTTGTATTGTTTCTATGATATTGATCAAGGGTATGTTTTTCAATAAAATAAAGATTGGAAAATTGAAGGTGCATTGTGACCTTATAACAATAAACACGTTTTAATATTCAAGAAAATAATAAAGTGTTCGCGTTTTATTTTATTAACCTGTGCAGAGAACATACATTCTTTGGTACAGAAAGCATTTTCCAAGGTAATTTATAAAACTAACAGTTCTCAAAAACTCCTCATTATAAACAATCAGATTATATTTTTGCCTTTAACATCTTTAAAGCAACAGCAGAGAACATTAAGTTTGTTTTTTTAATCCTTCAGATATCTGTGCAGTCTTATTCTAGCTTGTTTGTCCATTTTATCCCCACAGTACCAGAATTTCTCCTCTGGTAGAGTCTTTCACCAACAGAATCTTTACTCCATACAAATGTTTCCCTGTCTGTCCATGTGAATCTTTTTCCAACAGTCTACTCCATGTTAATTTCGCCTTAACAAAACATCGCCTTAGAACATTATCACTAACAAATTATTTTTCTCTGTAGAACTCTTTTACCAACAGAATTGTTTCCTCATTGTTTTCTGTTAGATAAAATATCCTTGCACTATTTACTTACAAAAAAGGAACCACACATGTCGACAAGAGAAATGTTTAAAAACCCAGTTCACTACAGGCTTAAACAGATGTTTCCATGAAGCCCCGGTCGCAAAGATCTGTGTTACATCACAGATGGTGCGTTCGAGTGTAATCGGATTTCCCATGATTAAACATGGCTTGAAATTCAAAATCACTTTTAAAGCAAAATTAAAGTGATTTATCATTTTGTTTGCAAAAACGAACATATTTAAATGATAAAATATATATATTTTGAGCAATTTTATGAAAATTAAAAAATCACGTCAGTGGACCTTTAAGTATCATTATTGTTTTGGTTACTTTGTTTTTCTTTCTTTATGAATTGATTGTAACTATTTTCACATTATTCAACAACCAAAATGGATTTTGTTTTTTAATGTAATGGCTAGAT
>JBBPBX010018165.1:15839-34911 GCA_038048925.1 Garcialebias charrua
CCCTCCTATGTATGATAATAGCTGAGAGCGATCCACCACACATACTCCAAGTGCTACTCTTTGAGCGAAATCTTTAGGTGCTGGACTCAAATTCAAAATGGCTGCCACAACTAATCATCATCAGCTAACAAAAATGGCTGTAACTTGACCAGTTTTACACATATTCAATTCAATTTTGGTGCGATAGTAGCTGACAATCATTCCCAACTTATAATTGTTTAATATAGTATAGTATACTCGTATAGTATAGTATACTCGTATAGTGTACTCATATAATATAGTGTACTCATATGTGTGGTATATTAATAAGGTAAATTGCCTCATCTCTCTCTCACCCAGTAGGAGGAGCCAGCGAGGTGTTCCCCAGGTGAAGAGAAGAAGAAATGTTCGTGTGTGAATTCATTCATTCTGTTTTTGGTTTTGGCGTTTGAGGATTAAAGTCGACTGCTTGGAAATCAGTTTTTCTCACCTTCTTCACACGCTACAATAGTGCACTTGTATAGTATGTATACAGTACTCATATAATATAGTATACTTTTATAGTATAGTATACTTGTATAATATATGGTAGTATACTTGTATAGTATAGTGTACTTGTACAGTATAGTATACTCATTCAGAATAGTGTACTTGTATACTTGTATGGTATATGACAGTATATACAGTATAGTATACTTGTATAGTATAGTGTAAAAGTAAAGTATAGTGTACTCATATAGTATAGTGTGTTTGTATAGTATACTGTACTCGTATAGTATATGGTAGAATACTCATATAGTATACTCATATAGTGTGCTCATATTGTATAGTGTACTTGTGTAGTATACAGTAGTAGAAGACAGGCTTTAGGTGAGCCGATTTGCCCTGTTGGCATGCACTCAGCTGGATATCTCATCGACTTGGAAGACTTGATGACGTGTCTATCTCTGCCGTCATCTGTGGAGCTTAAAGCTGCAGTATGTAGCTTTTTTTATGAACATATTTCTTCACTCTGTCACTACCTCCTGACAGACTGATGTTAGCCAGGTAATCTCTGAAAAAAATTAAAAAAAATATTGTCCCCTTGCTTCTCCAGGTGGTAAATAAGCATTTCTAAAAAGAAAAGGTGACCCGCCATTTTCCAGCCAATAAAAACAGAGTTTGTAACCAGCCAATAAAAACAGAGCTTGAATTTGAATCAGCCAATAAAAACAGAGCTTGAATTTGAAATTCAACAGACCACAAGGGGGCAGAGCCACATATGGCTCTGAGGGGGAGGGATCAGAATGCTTTGCCTGTTGAAAATATTTCTAACTGCTGCAGTTCTACAGAAACTGCATACTGAACCTTTAAGGACGCATATTTAATTGGATTTATGATAACTGGTTCCTGCTTTTTGGATTTGTCTGGTTCCTGGTCTATCAACATAAAAGGAAGACATTGGCGGCTAATCTGGACCTGGTCAGGCTGCCTGCCTTACATGATGGCTTGGTTCATGTCTCGAAAACCCAGACTTTTGGCTGGATGGATTAGATCTCGGGGATTTTTTCAGGCACGTTCCATTGGTGTGGTCATTTTAATTTGGACATTTTCGGAAGCGAGTGGACCGACACAGACTGAAGGTAGATGTCATTAAAGTTCTGCCTGTTCCCAAAACAATTGTGTTTATCTGACATTCGGCTCCCTGACTGGCCTTGATAGGCCGTCTTATCTCAACACGCCTGAGAAGTTTTGTAAACCAGATGCTCTCATCCCCTTCCCAAACTTGCTACTGAGGAATTCCAGACTTTTCAGAGGAGCACAGCTGAATAAACATTCTGTCATCATTTCAGGACTCTCGCCTCTGGCCGACCTTGGCAGCCGCCCCCCCCACCCCCACCCATGAGTGTGCACAGATCTATGAGCTGGCTGCTCAACCGCCTTTGAGTCCCCCCTGCCCTCTGTGTAATGTCGGCGTCATTATGTGCTTGTGTGCGAGACTTTTTTTCATTACCACATTTTTGACCTTCAAACAGAGGTCAAAAATGTGTTAGGAATTTTTTTGTCTCCAAACCCTATGTGTCATTTTTCACCACTTTTATTGTCTGTCCAACAGATCTCACTTGTAAATGAGTCTTTGAAGCTCAATGTGACTTATCTGTTTAAATAAAGGTTGAATGAATATACTTATATACTAAAGTGTACTCGTACAGTATAGTAGACTTGTATAGAATAGTGTACTCATATACCTGTATAGTATATAGTAATATACTCGTATATTATATAGTAATATACTCGTATAGTACAGTATAGTATACTTGTATAGTATAGTGTACTCATACAGTATAGTGTACTCATAAAGTATACTCATATACTTGTATAGTATACAGTATTATACTCATATGTATACTTGTAGAGTGTACTCATCTATTACAGTGTACTCATACAGTATAGTATACTCATGTAGTATACTGTAGTGTACTCGTGTAGTATAGTACAACCCGTTTAGTATAGTGTAGTGATACACATTCATCTCTCTAAAACACCTTTCACTGATCCTCTCAGTGAAACACAGTAACACCATTTTATTTTATTAATTTGACTCAAGACACAAATTAAATCACAAGAGACTCTCTTATTATTTTACTTTGTGTTAATTCAATTATATCAAATGAATAACCTTATGTTAAGTGAGCATTATTGAATTCAATGTTTGATAGTTCAAAAACTCTGTTGTAATTCAAATTGGAATTAGCAGCTGAACATCCTTTTATTATGAATGCGTAATGATGCATTTTTTCTCTGAAACCCACAGTGAAGATACAGTGACACTGTCTATCTCATTTAGTTGAATTCAGGACACTAATCACTCAACAAGAGACTCTTTATTTTTGTCCTAATTAATAATCAGGACCCGGTGGTGGACACCGGCAGTGAGGGATGCTGTCAGGCTGAAGAAGGAGTCCTATTGGGCCTTTTTGGCTTGTGGGACCCCGGAAGCAGCTGATAGGTACCGGCAGTCCAAGCGGCATGCGGCTCGGGTGGTTGCTGAGGCAAAAACTCGGGCGTGGGAGGAGTTCGGAGAGGCCATGGAGAATGACTTCCGTACGGCTTCGAGGCGATTCTGGTCCACCATCCGGCGTCTCAGGGGGGGAAAGAGGTACGCGACCAACACCATTTATGGTGGGGGTGGCGTGCTGCTGACCTCAACTCGGGATGTTGTGAGTCGGTGGGCGGAATACTTCGAAGACCTCCTCAATCCTACTGGCACGTCTTCCACTGAGGAAGCGGAGCCTGGGGACTTTGGGTCGGGTTCTCCGATCTCTGGTGCTGAGGTCGCCGAGGTGGTTAAAAAGCTCCGCGGTGGCAAGGCTCCGGGGGTGGATGAGATTCGCCCGGAGTTCCTTAGGGCTCTGGATGTTGTGGGGTTGTGTTGGCTTACGCGACTCTGCAATATCGCGTGGACATCGGGGGCAGTTCCCTTGGATTGGCAGACTGGGGTGGTGGTTCCCCTATTCAAAAAGGGGGACCGTAGGGTGTGTTCCAACTATAGGGGGATCACACTCTTAAGCCTCCCTGGTAAGGTCTATTCAGGGGTTCTGGAGAGGAGGGTCCGTCGGATAGTCGAACCTCGGATTCAGGAGGAGCAGTGTGGTTTTCGTCCTGGTCGTGGAACACTGGACCAGCTCTACACCCTCAACAGGGTCCTGGAGGGTGCGTGGGAGTTTGCCCAACCAGTTTACATGTGCTTTGTGGACTTGGAGAAGGCATTCGACCGCGTCCCTCGGGGGGTTCTGTGGGGGTACTCCGGGAGTATGGGGTACCAGGCCCATTGATAAGGGCTGTTAGGTCCCTGTACGACCGGTGTCAGAGCTTGGTCCGCATTGCCGGCAGTAAGTCAGGCTCGTTTCCAGTGAGAGTTGGACTCCGCCAAGGTTGCCCTTTGTCACCGATTCTGTTCATAACTTTTATGGACAGAATTTCTAGGCGCAGCCAAGGTGTTGAGAGGATCCGTTTTGGTGACCTTAGAATCGCTTCTCTGTTTTTTGCAGATGATGTGGTCCTACTGGCTTCATCAGATCGTGATCTACAACTTTCACTGGAGCGGTTTGCAGCCGAGTGTGATGCGGCCGGGATGAGGATCAGTTCCTCCAAATCCGAGGCCATGGTCTTGAGCCGGAAAAGGGTAGCATGCCCTCTCCGGGTCGGGGAGGAGGTCCTGCCCCAAGTGGAGGAGTTTAAGTATCTCGGGATCTTGTTCACGAATGAGGGAAAACTGGAGCGTGAGATCGATAGGCGGATAGGTGCAGCGTCCGCAGTGAAGCGGGCGCTGTACCGGTCTGTCGTGGTGAAGAGAGAGCTGAGTCAAAAGGCAAAGCTCTCAATTTACCGATCGATCTACGTTCCCACCCTCATCTATGGTCATGAGCTCTGGGTTATGACCGAAAGAACAAGATCTCGGATACAAGCGGCTGAAATGAGTTTTCTCCGCAGGGTGGCTGGACTCTCCCTTAGAGATAGGGTGAGAAGCTCAGTCATCCGGGAGGGACTCGGAGTAGAGCCGCTGCTTCTCCACATCGAGAGGAGCCAGTTGAGGTGGCTCGGGCATCTGGTTAGGATGCCTCCTGGACGCCTCCCTGGTGAGGTGTTCCGGGCATGTCCCACCGGGAGGAGACCCAGAGGAAGACCCAGGACACGCTGGAGGGACTATGTTTCTCGGCTGGCCTGGGAACGCCTTGGGATTCCCCCAGAGGAGCTGCTCCAAGTGGCTGGGGAGAGGGAAGTCTGGGCCTCCCTACTTAGGCTGCTACCCCCGCGACCCGACCCCGGATAAGCGGAAGAAAGATGGATGGATGATGTATTTGTTGTATAACACAATCATTGTTCCACACTTAATCTATTGTATTGATGTTTGGGGGAAAGCGTGTAAAACAATCACAAAGCCTATTTTTGTATTACAGAAAAGAGCTGTAAGAATTATCACTAGAAAACATTACCGTCATCCATCAAGTACATTATTTTATCAACTGAAGTTATTGAAGTTCCATGATTTGGTAGACTATAATATTTTATCAGTTATGTATAGGGCTCAAAATAATGCATTACCTTTAAATATCCAAATGCATTTTGTTAAAAGACAAAGTTGTTATAATCTTAAGGGAACAGAGATGTTTGTAAAACCACAATTCAGAACTAGTTTGAAGGGACGTTCTACCTCAATCCAGGGAATTAGATTATGGAATGGCTTGGAGAATGTAGTTAAAAATGCCAAGTCAATGTTTACATTTAAGAAAATGATCAAAACGAATGTGTTAAAAAAATATATGAAATAGCGTAATGTGTATTGTATTAGTTAGAAAATTAGAAAGAGTTAGTCATTTTGTACTGTTGGTTGAAGATTATTATTGATTAATCTGATTGTTGGAAAAAAGGGGCAGATATAATAAGATTTATTCTTCTTTTTGCTACCTTTCATTTTTTTATATTTTGTACATTATCATTCATGGGATTGTCTTTTATTGTTTCTTTTGTAAAAAATGAACAAATTTAATAAACATAAACATGTTGCCTTTGGGATCCATTTTTAGAAAAGACAACATCCCTTTTCATTGCTTTGCTGATGATACCCAGTTATATCTTCCGATTGGGTCAGACAGGGTCACTTCACTGGATCCACTCTTGAACTGTCTAAACAACATTAAAGTCTGGTTAAAACTAAATTTTCTGAATTTAAATGAAAATAAAATGGAAGTCATCAACGTTGATAATTGTTATACCCTTAATGTTCTTGGCCCCTTGACTTCATCCACTCCAATGTCAGGAATCTGGGAGTTATTTTTCATAGTGCTTTTAAATTAGACAAACAGATAAATGCAGTTGTTAAAGCCAGTTTCTTCCAGCTAAGACTCATTGCCAAGGTAAAGTATTTTCTCCCTTTCAGAGACCTTGAAAAGGTGATTCACACTTTTATTACCTCTCGTTTGGACTACTGTAATTCATTGTATGTTGGTTTAGACAAATCATCTTTGCATCATTTTCTATTTGTCCAGAACGCAGCAGCTCGTTTTTTAACAGCAACTAGAAAATATGAACACATAACCCCTGTCCTGGCTTCTCTCCACTGGCTCCCTGTCCACTTCCTGTTTAATTTTAAGATTTTATTGCTTGTTTTTAAAGCCTTAAAAGGTCTGGCTCCGTCATACTTATGTGATCTTATTAACATCTACATTCTAGTAAGAGCATTCCGGTCTACCAACCAGTTCCTCTGAGATGTCCCCATATCCAGACTGAAATCCAGAGGTGATTGCTATTGCGGTTGCTGCTCCAAAGCTGTGGAACAGTTTACCCGATAATTTAAAGACCACTCAGACTGTTGAGACTTTTAAATCTTTGCTCAAGACTCATCTGTATTCCTTGGCATTTGATCCACGCAAAGTCTGAGAACAAATTTTGAGCTGATTTTATTGTTGTTGTGTGTTGTATTATTGTTAACTTTCTTATGTTTTGAGTGGCACTAGATGTATTTTTACTCTTTTTTAACCTGTCTTAACTGTAAAGCTTTTTGGTCAGCTTTTGTTGTTTTTATGTGCTATATAATTAAATTGACATTGCCTTAGGCTGATCGCAATAAAAGGCCACTCTAAAATGTGTAGTTTTATCACATAGCATACCACAGATGTTTCAAGTTATGAGGGAGTGCACAATCGGCATGCTGACTGCAGGAATATCCACCCGAGCTGTTGCCTGTGAATTGAAAATTCTTTTTCCTACCATAAGCTGTCTCCAAAGGTGTTTTTTGCAGTTTTTTGGCAGTCCTTTGCTACTTTAGCCATTCCCACATGTGGTGTCTCTGAGCAAGACACCTAATTCCAGTTGCTCCCTGAATGCTTACATAGCTGCCCACTGCTCCACCTGGGTGCATCCCAGGTGCGATGGGTTAAATGCAGAGAATCAATTTTGCCATTGTATTGGAACGTACAATGATGACAACACATCGCACTTTACTTTACATTTGATAGTGTATGGCAGATTGGAGAGATGTTCTGTTCAAAATAGAATCTCGGTTTTCACTCTACAAGGCGACTGTCATCAATCATTCTAGTAGGCTTGTTAGCAACTGACCAATTGGAGATCGCAATTCGTCCCAAAGTTAAATGCCCCTTACCTGCAGGAGCTGCACCACCTTTTCCTTTGACAACATTGTCGGGATTTTGTATTGTGAACGCTTTGTAATCATAGGGATTTAGTGAAAAATCATTGGAATTTTTTTTAAATGTTGTCAGTGGGAAACCTGCAATTCAGACAGCGTTACCCTGAGTGTTTAGAAGATGCAATACAATTTATTCCATTTCCAAAACCTAAACAGAATCTGGAAAAATGTAGACGATGGATAAAGACTGGTGGCCAACCTCATGAGCAGCTGAATACAACAGTGATAATTGGGAATTACCACATGTTCATCTGTATGAAGGAAAATGCAAGTAAGCACATTCTACATATTTGTCATAAATACTTGTACATTGTATGCTTAACAAGTGCAATGACATTGGATGGATTGCATTAACCTCTGCATCAAACTGTATCAGCAAAAATTGAATTCAGCATTTGCATTTAGGAGATTGGATTATGTAGAAAGTCAACCAACTGTTCCAGCATGTATGGAGACTTTTGGTTAATTCTGCAGTGACTCAAATTGATCCCCACTGAGGGCTGGATTGTTTCCAGCTCAAATCCAACACAGTTTTTTTTTTTTTTTTCTGTTTCAGTTGCACTGTTTCTTCAGTTGTCTGGTGACTTGCTCAAGATAATCAGCACAGATAATCTGTGTCCAGTTCCTGTAAATTTTTGAATGTCTGTCTTTTTATGCACTTCTTTTTATGTCTTACAGCAGAGCAAAAATAGGGCCTTGTGCATGGGTATTTCCTAAATAATATTGCAAATTCCCCAAATTATTAAGAAACATCACATGAAACACCAAATCACACAATTATTGGAATAAGAGTAAAATATGAAGTTTTTATTTCATTTTTATGATTGACCTTAATCTTTATCTCTATCTTATATATCTGTTGATGTGCATGTAACCAGTATGGCTTGCTCCATAGCCCCAAACAGTCTATGACCTAAAAAAGCATGCTAATTGCAGGTGTGGAAAAACACAACAGCTGTTCTCCCAAGTCTGCTTCTTGCTCGACTGAACAGCAGTGCACAATAATTAGCTGTAATGCCTCTAATCTTGTCAGCACAACAGCAAAAATACTTTATTGTATCTGTCGTTTGGGGAAGCTTGTGGTTTTACGTGAAAAAAATACGAGGACTTAAAAATGCTATATTAAAATAAAATGTTTGCTTCTTTTTTGTTTGAAACATGCACGGCAGAGCAATGGTTAAAGCTGTCGCTTCTCAGCAAGAAGTTTGCATGATCACCTCTTACAGCCAGGGGCCTTTCTGGGCAAAATTTTCATGTTTTCCTATTGCATGTAGGCTTTCTCCAGGTAGTTGACTTTTCCTCTCACAGACTAAAAACGTGCGTGTTTTTTTTTTCCTTCTCATTTGTCTCTATGTGACCATGTAACAGACTTGTGATATGTACAAGGTGTATCCCACCTTTCGCACAGTAATGGCTGGGCATAGGCACCAGCTTCCCACAACCCAAACAGGGAATGCAGGTTTAAAATAAAAATAAAATAGATGGATTCATTTGAAACATTCCTTTTAAAGTGTTCTTTGAACCATGAATCGTACACATTTAGGGAAAAAAATACAGGAAATTTAAAATGTGAAAGTTATGCTGTAAAATTTAACTGGTTTATGCTGATAATATCATAAAAACTACTGGTAATATAAAAAATCCTTATATACAAGGACTACTTTGCTTCTCTGTCCTTCAACTACCAGTAGTAGTTCATGGTCATACTGAATGTATCCTAATGTATTCTCCATGCCCTGAGATAACTGTTTTTAACTGGCCATATGTTGGTGTGTGTATATATTTCTGATATAAAAAATAACACATGTAGTATGTTTATGACACCCCGAGACTCAATGAGACTAACCTGTATAAATAAATAAATTGATTGTTTGAATTGATTTTGTTTTAAAAGGGGCAGATATTATAAGATTTTTTTCTTCTTCTGCTTCCTTTCATTTTAAATTGTTTTTTCCTTCTAAATATGGTTTTTTAAATATTTTTCGTGTTTTAAATTTGAAATGAACAAATAAATAAATAAATAAATGGTTGAATGAATATTTGAATTTGAAGCCAAAACAACAGAAAACATGACTCCTATCAGTCAAATTACAAGGTTCATGCTCAATATTCCAGGGAAAAAAAATCCAACAAAGTTCAGTCAGGTCATCTGGACAGATGAACTGATTGAGAATGAGCGGATTTGATTATTGAGAATTAACTTTCTTGTCATCTGGACAGTTTTGTTTTTTGAGCCATTTCATCCCTCATCCAAAGGACTTCATCAATCCAAGGAGCCACAACAAACTCAATCCAACAACCAGGACGATTCCCAAAAAAGAAACCGTCTAGAAGACCTGACTGAATTTTGTTGGATTTTCTACCTGCATTATTGAGCATGAACTTTGATGTTTTGAGTCGACGAGGGAGTGGGCTGGCCCCAGAAACCATCTTATCACCTGCAAACTGGATGATCCACAATGCGAGTGTGCCTCTTGTTGGACTGAGTTTGTTGTGGCTCCTCGGACTAATGAAGTCCTTTGGATGAAGGACGAAACGTATATATAAAAAAAAAAGTTCAGATGACCTAACTGAACTTTGTTGGATCAGTCAAATCAGTATTCAACACATAGTCTTGTTTATACAGTGATCTAGATATCAACTTAGAGTTAGTTAGAATTTAATATTGTTAAACTATAATCACGCTACAATCATTTGGCCTCAGCTGACTTATTTTTGAGAGGTAGAATTATGCTCTCAACTCTTTGCCAAGGTCATCAACTTACCGGTAGATCACCAATATGAAGATCTGAGTTCCTCCAAGCCAGATGGAGGCAGTGTAGCACTGCTTCAGTCTGGCTAATCAGCTGCTCCAGTCCCCTTTGCTACCCCCATGCCACTCTCATCGCCTTGCCTCTCTCTTCAGTGATCACAGCAGTGCTGCAGAGAGACATGCCAGCCACTCTGATCATCACGTTGGGGTGGGGTGGCGGGGGGTGCGCACAGAGACACCACATGCAGACTCATGTAGGAAACCGAAGCTGATGTTAAAAGATTAGAAATGTATAGATGATTGGACATCGGCTGAGACAGCAAAATAGAAAGAACTGGAAGATAGATGATAACAATATCAAAATAACTACCGTAATCTGTTTATAGGCAGATGGGAGTAATTTAGATAAATGACTAAAGATTTTGTAGTTGTATTATTACCTCATTTCATTACACTTAACATTGTTTATTTTGTTGCTGTTGTCACCAGATTGGCAACTGACAAAATGCCTGATGCACCTGCTGACTAGTAAATCCACAAATGCCCTGGAACTATGCTGACATAATCTATCAAAGTTCATGCTCAATAATCCAGGTAAAAATCCAACAAAGTTCAGTCAGGTCATCTGGACGGTTTCTTTTTTTGTTTGTTTGTTTTGTTGAGACGTTTCGTCCTACATCCAAAGGACTTCATTTGTCCGAGGAGTCACAAACAAACTGAGTCCCACAAGCAGCACATTCACATAGTTGACCAACCGGTTTGATGATGATAATATGGTTTCTGGGGTCCACCATCTCCCCCATTGACTCCTCTGAGGCAGCTATAGCCAAAGTGGTTCAAGACATCATAGTTCATGCTCGATAATCCAGGTAAAAATCCAACAAAGTTCAGTCAGGTCATCTGGACGGTTTCTTTTTTTTTGGTACCATCTTATCACCAACAAACTGGTCTGTTCACTGTAGCCGTTTTCGCATTTGCCGGCCCTCCCCGGTCCCGCTCGTCTCTGGTTGGCCCAGAGCCAGCTCTGGCCCGCCCTCGTTGATTGCGCACTGTCCGGAGAGCAAGCCTTGAAGTGGGTGGGGTATTCACTTGACGTGGGTGGGCAGTTCTTACCGAAAAGCTCAGAATGCGAATTTTTGGAAAAAACGAAATAAATACTGAGTTTTCATGTGTTTTTTCACTACAGTTAGCAAGTTAAGCATATAAACACACGTTTCCGATCATTTTTATGCACTCGAAAGTAGTTTTTAGATGAAAATAGAGTGTTTTTAGGTGCGCTGGCGAAATTTACTAGCGGACTTCCGGTTTGCGAATTTGTGGAAAAAACGAAATAAATACTGAGTTTTCATGTGTTTTTTCACTACAGTTAGCAAGTTAAGCATATAAACACACGTTTCCGATCATTTTTATGCACTCGAAAGTAGTTTTTAGATGAAAATAGTGTGTTTTTAGGTGCCCTGGCGAAATTTACTAGCGGACTTCCGGTTTGCGAATTTGTGGAAAAAACGAAATAAATACTGAGTTTTCATGTGTTTTTTCACTACAGTTAGCAAGTTAAGCATATAAACACACGTTTCCGATCATTTTTATGCACTCGAAAGTAGTTTTTAGATGAAAATAGTGTGTTTTTAGGTGCCCTGGCGAAATTTACTAGCGGACTTCCGGTTTGCGAATTTGTGGAAAAAACGAAATAAATACTGAGTTTTCATGTGTTTTTTCACTACAGTTAGCAAGTTAAGCATATAAACACACGTTTCCGATCATTTTTATGCACTCGAAAGTAGTTTTTAGATGAAAATAGTGTGTTTTTAGGTGCCCTGGCGAAATTTACTAGCGGACTTCCGGTTTGCGAATTTGTGGAAAAAACGAAATAAATACTGAGTTTTCATGTGTTTTTTCACTACAGTTAGCAAGTTAAGCATATAAACACACGTTTCCGATCATTTTTATGCACTCGAAAGTAGTTTTTAGATGAAAATAGTGTGTTTTTAGGTGCCCTGGCGAAATTTACGAGCGGACTTCCGGGTTGCGAATTTGTGGAAAAAACGAAATAAATACTGAGTTTTCATGTGTTTTTTCACTACAGTTAGCAAGTTAAGCATATAAACACACGTTTCCGATCATTTTTATGCACTCGAAAGTAGTTTTTAGATGAAAATAGAGTGTTTTTAGGTGCGCTGGCGAAATCGCAGTTGATGACTCAACACGCAGCTAGTCACGCCCTCTGGTCTCGCCCCTACACGAAGCAGTCCAGCCCCCTGCTGCAAACAACGAATCAAATGTGAGCAGTAAATGACGTGAAACTGGGCCCGTCGGGCCGCGGTCCGATGGAACCACGTTGGAGATGGTTCCAAAACGAGGGCGGAGCCGGGGAAAAAAAGGAAAATGCGGACACGCTGAACCCGGGAAAGAGGGCGGGGCGGGGCCACCCGGGCCTTTAAGGGCTGGTCAATGCGAAAACGGCTTGTGTGGGTGTGTTGCTTGTGGGACTGAGTTTGTTTGTGGCTCCTTGGACTGATGAAGTCCTTTGGATGAAGGATGAAACATTTCAATAACAAAAAAGAAACCATCCAGATGACCTGATTGAACTTTGTTGGATTTTTTTGCCTGGATTATTGCGCATGAACTTTGATGTCTTGAACCACTTTGGCTATGGCTGCCTCAAAGGAGTCGACGGGAGAGAGGGCGAGCCCCAGAAACCTTCTCATCACTAGCAAACTGGTTGGTTCGCTATGTGAGTGTGCTGCTTGTGGGACTGAGTTTGTTTCTGGCTCTTCAGTCTGATGAAATCCTTTGGATGTCTCAACTTTTCAACAACAACAACAACAACAAAAAGAAACAATCCAGATGAGCTGACCGAACTTTGACATACAGTATTTTCTGGACTATAGGTCGCACCTTTATATAAGTCGCTTTGTCCAATTATTGTCAATAAATTGGAAAAATCCATAAACAGGTTGCACCTTTATTTAAGTCGCATCTATTATGCATCACCGCTACGCGACGTGTCAGCACGTCATTTGCCCTGCTGAAAATGACGACCACAGAAGCATGCACGGAAGGACTTTTAACAAGATTAACACAGTAAAAACAATTATTTGTCTGCTGAAAATTATAGCAAAGATGTGTCTTAGATAACCGTTCCTTAATAAATTCACGTAATGGTCAAATCTGTTGGATTTAAATTTTTTCGCTTTGAAAAAGTATAAGGAAAAACAACAAAGCTAACCGCGACACATTTACGTCTATAAAACATCAAATTTTATCTCAAATAACTCCAACAGCTAACAGTTTGTAAATGTACATCTAGTGATTACTTTCTGTAAGTTTGATAAAAATCTGCTGTGTGGTTTATGAGCTATTTGCTCAAACGTACAAGGAAAAATCAACAAAGCTAACCGCGACACATTTACGTCAATAAAACATCGAATTTTATCTCAAACATCTCATAAAGCTAATCAGTTGTAAATATCCATCTAGTGATTACGTTCTGTAAGTTTGATCAAAATCTATCCTGTGGTTCTTGACCTATTTTGCTAACAAACACTGAGCTAACAGCGAAGTAGCTAGTTCATACCTCCAGAGCAGGAGGCCAGGCTGCGACAGACTGAGTGCGTCCAGAGGAGGCTCTCGTCGGACACATGAGGTGGGAACGGTTGGCGTACCCTAGCAGACAAAGGTGGTACTGCACCCCTAGTGGCCGAAAGTGGTACTGCACCATTTTTGCCAAAATGGAAAAACGGTCATATCTGAGCCAAAAATTGGTCTAAAAATATGGGGGAAAATCCATAAACAAGTCTCACCTCTCAGTAAGTCAAAGGGCATGCAAATTAGGCAAAAGGTGCGACTTATAGTCCGGAAAATACGGTAATATGTTTTGTTTCAGACTTTGGTTTGCTTCTGATCTGCTTCCATCTTGATTTCTACATTAATAACTTACCTCTCACCATCGTTTCTCTTCATTCAGTGCTAATAAAACATAGATGCTGTGCAAATAAAATTATAGCCATGCAGACTGTATGGACTTGTGGTCCAAAACCCCGAAAAGAACCACCTAGAAACACCAGATTTGCATCTCCACAGAAATGTAACCACCAAAATATAAAACCCATGAGGATTACAAAATAAATCCATATTAATCGTAATATAATTTACTTGCAGCTGTTTCTCAATGTTCAGAGCTCTGTTTCAATGGTTGCACACATTGTCTTCATAGTCAGTCATTTCTGTGTTGCTGTAGTTTTGTTTAAAATGGAAGAAATGACAGTGTCTCTTTATATGCATTTTCTCCCCCCCTTTGCTTTAGTCTCTTTTTTGTGCGTTCCAGCCGCAGCGTACAAACAAAACACACTTATTCAGCTCCCTACAGGGAGAGGGGTGGATTTTTTTATTCGTCATCAGGACTTGATGCATCCAAGTTCAGAATCATTCAGTTTTGGCACCCTGAAATATATTAGACTCTTTTGTTTAAAATTTCATATACTCTCATTTACAACAACACAACGAGAAACCAAAGAGCAAGAAAATAAAAATAAAGAAAGACTAAGGCTGTGTATGCGATTAACTGAATTTTAAATTAAAATCAAACAAAAAGGAAAAATTTTGTCTAAAAAATAGCCTTGATACATTTCCCAAAGTTTGTGTTTCAAGCATAGTTAAGCCCCACTCCATATCCCAGACACCCCCCGAACAGGAAGAAAATCGAAGAGACACAGTACTGCAACATTAATTTCTATGCGCCCACTGCCATTACATGGCATCATTGTTTAGTTGTTCAAAAACATTGGTTTCTTAAAAGCAGGTTTGATGATTTTGATCAGCATGCATGTAAATTGTTGAAAAAGATTTGGAGTCACTTCACTTCAGCTCGCTGGTAGCTGTTTTCTCTCACGCACTACTTTGTGTTTTTGGCAGTAGTGGCGTTTCATTGTCCACAGTCATTTTCAAGTTTGCAGAGAGATTATTCCTTATCGAGAGTCCTTCTGCCACCTTTATGGGGCAAAACATAACCAATAAATAAAACAAATAAATAAACAGTTAACCCTGGTAACTCTGAACAAATATGGCTGCCAGGGTTGTTGAACTGACATTTATTTCCCTATTGTTAAAAAAAATCTGATAATATATCTATTACTAATCAATGTCAGTTTATCAAGTAGGCTTAGTCGACAGATGAGCCAGTCATGCTGAATCCTCCATCTTGGTTTAGTTTCCAGCAATGACTATATTTAATTTAACTACAGCAAGTAACTCCCAAATTACTTTTTTTTTTTTTTTTTTTTTTTTTTGGTGTTGACATTTTTTGCACCAGGGAAGTCTAGTCATGATATATTAACATATATATTTATATATGATCAATACATTAAGTAACTTCTGGGTTATTTTTTTCCTGTTTTTGTTTTAAAAAAACGTTTTTCTTTGTATTTAATTTTTGCGGGCTGGATTGCTTCCTGCTTGAATCCCGCACCACATTGATTCACAGTATTAATGTAATTAAAGACTGAAATATAAATGATAACTAAACAAAGGGAGTAAGGAAGTTTATGGTGTGTGTGTGTGTGTTGCAGGACATGTGTTTTCATAGTGCAAGGGCAGGTTTAGCTGGGCCAAGGAGCAAACTGTACCACTCTTTGTACAGACTGAGAAAACCTAAAATAAAAATGTAAGTTGACCTTTGAGAAGGCAGTCTGACCCAGCACACTGCTCCAGAGATCCAGTCCTGAGACAGCCACCAAACGCCCCCTCCTGATTCATGACCCTCCTCAAATAAATTCAAACTTGTCAAACAAAGGCTCATGGGAAAATCATGCATGCTTCTTTTTTAGGCATTTTTATTCTATTTTCATTTTTTTCCTTCTTTATTTCTTTTGGTTTCAGACAGCAATTTAATGATTATCTATTTTTGCTCAGAATCTTCTGTCACTTTACAATCACTCTTCAATCCACCCAGGCACGACTTCTCTTTTCTAGCTCTTTTATGCAATAATCAGTCTTTAAGTGCTTTTCACAGATACTCCCCTCTAATTATTTTCAGTGTCTATGGTCCATTTCTGTTTCATACTGGTGTAGTGCGCCGATTGGCGGCGTTGCTGTGGCCTCCTGAGTCTTTGAGGTCCTTCGAAACGCAGTTGTGGACCTGTAGGAAGTTGTGGTCCCTCTCTGTGGAGTTATAGGTAGCTGTCGGCGTGCCCGTTTGGCCCTTGGGCAGTGTATACATAGACAGCTCAGTGGAAGGCAGTGTCCCGAAGGCTTTCAGGCCCACTGGAGATGCCTCGCGAGATTGCGAGGGATCCGTGGAGCGGGATGAAGAACGCGAGCCGCGTCGATAGCGGTAACGGTAGCTTGGTATACGTGTGATGGCCGCACCTTGGAGGTAGTCTGCAGCTCGCGCTCCCACTCGAAGCTCCCTATGCCGGTCGATGAACATGTGCACTGCTAACACACCCACCATTTCAGCCATGATGAAGGAGAGGGCACCAAAGTAGAAGGACCAGCCGTAAGAGTAGCTGTTCTTCTTGGAGTCGCTCTTAGAAGGATCCCCGGAGTTGGCTGATATATACACAATGATTCCTATAATGTTGCTCAGACCTGAAACAAAAAGGTAGAAGAAATAATAATAATAATAATTTAAAAAGTAATGCTGAATAAATAGCAGGTTTATGTAAAATGCAAATAAAATGATCACAATGTGTGTTAATCTAGTTAAACTCTAGATAAAGAGAAGGGTATGGGTATGAGTGAACAATACGTTTAATAAAATATGAGGCAAGCAAATTTATATTTGTTCAACTAAAAAATGAAAAAGGAATTAATCTATTGTGCAACTGAATGTCTCAAAACGAGGTGAAAAAACATGCATTTATTAACTATCATTGTTAAACCCACATTAACTCACAATTTATTTATATTTTTTTCTGTGAACTTGAGATAATATTGGAATATTGGTTCAGTCAATATAAGAAAATTATTTCCAGATATGTTTTCTTGGTAACTATTATATGCACAATTGATAAAAACAAACAAACAAACAAAAATAAAACCAAGCACTTGACTGTTATACCTGCACATTAACCAATTGCAAATGGTTGAACCCAACATTATTTTGCTAGACTCAAATATTTAAGTAGCTTTTGTGTAAAAGCAACTCTGCCACAATTTATTGTGTTAACATTTTTATCAGATTATTGTGATAATGTTGTGAACTGAAACACTTTTGACCTGTGCAGAGTGAACAATTGTGCGTGTTCAAACACAGACAGACTTACAACTTGTTAATAAAAACAACAACACTATGCATCATCAACAATAGCTTTCTATCCTTTATATTATGGAAAATAATAGAAAAAAAAATGCATGGATCAATATATCATGGATTTTTTTTTTGGGGACAATCCAAATACTTTTAATAACTTCATTCAACTCCAAAAAAAAAAAAAGCCTTTATTAATTTTCAAAGTGTAGCAATATGTGGTGTAAATATATATTTTGGTTATCAGCTATGAGTTAAGCTAATAAAATATGCATGTATTATGCAAATAGCCTCTTTTTTGGGGGGCAGCACCTCTCTCTTGGAGAGGAAAACCAGTCTCTATTTACCCCAAAATAATGTCAAATTAATTTGAATCCTTTTTCTCGTGTTTAAAGAATATCAATTTTTTATGTATTTTATTATAAAAATAATAAGCTGTGATATGTATGGTGAAATACTGTACGTATATGCATGACAAAAAGTTAACCGGATATCAAATGGCTTTGAATCAAAAGTTACTTGATTATTGAAATGAGTGAAACTTAAAAGGCAGACTTAGGACTGGTTTATTTCTAAGCTGAACTCTGTTTAAGTTTAATGTGCAGTTACTGTGATGTAGGGTCACCAGCAAACAGAAGAAACCATGAGAGTAGTCCAGTTTGAACAGCCTCCGGTGATACCAGGCAGGTCTCCCAAGTTACCTTGGTTATGGAAGACCGTAACCTTCCCTCTGGACCTGGTTCTGATGGATAAATGTACTGGATTGATTACTCACATTGTTCATGTTGAGAAGGTGGCTGGCTCTGATCAATGCCAGCCTGGTTCTGGTTCTGGTCAGGTGCTTGGTTCTCTGTAAACTCCATTTTTTTGTCTCTCATTTCTCTTGAGACCTCTGCAGAAGGGTGCTTCTCCTCAATTCTCTTTCTTCCTAAGATGTCTCTCTAGGAGGATGCGTCTTTCTCTGAAGTTTTCACTAAGTCAAGTGCAAAGGTGCTTCTCTCTCAATTCTTTGAGGTCAAGTGTAAAGTGAAACTTTGAAAATTTGCTAAAAGTGAAACTTGTCTATGTTAAAACAAGGAAGAGGTGGTTCTAATTATTGGCCTTGTTTTTCAAAAGGGCCTTATTAAATAAATCTAAAGTCCTTGTTCTGCCTCAAAAGTTTCCTTCTAATTGAAACAAGACAAAGTTGTATTATCTTAAAGAAAGATTACTTAAGACACACATTTCTCATGAATAAACAGGTATGGAATGAAACAGAAATAACATATTTGAATTAATATTCAAATAGCATGCAGGTTAAAGGGGTGCTGTTGCACAGTCCATGTCTTTCTTCACAAACAAAAGGGTTCTTATGGTGTTATCTTCATGGCAATGAGAATCTGGGAGTATTACTTTTCGATAAGGCAAGATATCAACATTGTGAGTTTTTTGGGTGTTTCAAAAACTCTGAAGTCAGTTGAACAAAGCCTCTTTAGAAATTATCTCTGTTTCATGGGAAATGAGTTCATATTGGGTTAATGAGGCAGTTTTTTTATTATATTAGTGTCAACTTAGAAAGTTTGTGAGTTGAGCCGAATATTTGTAAAATTATGTCTGTTCATTCCCAAGGGAATAGATTAATCTTATTTTAACAGTTTCAAATACAAAACACAAGAATTATGTTTGTCAAGGTGATGTGAACTCTTTCTGAGGTGAGATGTTCCCCCAACAAAAGTCAAAGAGAATGTCTGCATTTTGAAGCTACACAATGCCACATTGAACATTGTGGAAAAAGTACTATTTTGAGAAAAAATATATATAAGTGGTGAAATATGTGCAGAATGTAATAAACTGATAAACATTATTACAGTAGTCCCTTGTTTATCGCGGGGGATCCGTACCAAAAACGGGAAATATATATATA
>JBBPBX010018166.1:0-23820 GCA_038048925.1 Garcialebias charrua
AACTGGCAGTGTGTTCCATGACTGCTGTGCCTCTGATGGACACCACCATTTGGCCAAATTTAGTCCTGCGCCGCTGCACATCACAATCTCCTCTGGTCAGTGCTCTTGTGTTTACTGTACTTGTTTTTTTACTTATAAAATATATTAAAGGAGGAGGAGCAAGTCCATTTAAAACTTTAAAAATCAGGCAAACGTCCATAAAAATCTGATAGCTATTAAAATCCAAAATGTTGTACTTATTTATGATGTTGCAGTAATGATACTGTATTGGCTTTTTGTCAAAAATTTTCAGTGTTTTCTTAAAAAGAGACTTTAGGGGCTTCATGACGATCTCTGAAGTGTGAGACCATGTAGTATAACAATAGGCTATATGGCTGAAGATCATGGCATGCATGTAAGCCTTTGCTGATTCTGTTGTCAGAGAAGGTCTTATATGTTTGAAGTTTGCCAGATTAAGTTTAATTATATGTGAAATTCTCTTTACATGTTGCTTGAAATTTAGATTGGAATCAAAAATGACTCCGAGGTATTTAAATTGTTCAACCACATCTAATGTCTCGCCATTGACCAACACAGATGGATGCCCATCATCTGGTGGCAGCCGAGAGAAAAACATACAGACTGTTTTTTTAGTGTTGAGATGTAGACAAGAGTCCTGGAGCCAGTGAGACACCGGCATCATGGCACTAGAAAGCACAGCAGCAGCTTCATTTTTTGTTTTTCCATGAACATACAATACAGTATCATCTGCATATAATTGCATTTTTACAGTTTTGCAAACATTTGGCAAATCATTAACATATAGGCTAAATAAGATTGGTCCCAGTATTGAGCCCTGTGGGACTCCAGCTGAGCAGGTAAGAAAGGTAGATTGTGAGTTTTCTATTTATACTCCAAGATGGTGTAGTGGCAGGGCTTTTGACTTGGGACCCGAAGGACGCGGGTTCGCGCCCCGGCCACTACATACCTTGGGGTGTCTATGAGTGCACACCTAATTCTCCAGCTCCCCGAGCGCTTTCTGGCTGCTCACTGCACCACCTGGTGGTGGTTGGGTTAAATGCAGAGACGAATTTCGTCTGTGTATGGGAAACATACACAGATGACAGACAAAGACATTATTATTATTATTATTATTGTTTTCTATCAGACAGATATGATTTCATCCAGCAGAGGGCACTATTAGAGAAATTAAAATGAGTTAGTTTAGCAAGAAGAATGTTGTGGTTGATTGTGTCAAAAGCACGTTTCAGGTCAAGGAACACAGCACCCACAAAGCCGCCCTGATCTAGAAGCTGTTTTAGATTTTCCAGAAGGTAACAGGTGGCTGTCTCTGTAGAGTGATACTTCCTAAACCCGAATTGCATGGGATGGAGAGAAGTTGGGCTTTCATTTAAATGCTCTGTTAACTGCAGAGCAACCCATTTCTCTGCAATTTTCGAAATGATTGGCAAAATACTTATAGGACGATAATTCTCTGGTTTTGTTTTGTCTCCTGTCTTAAACACTGGGGTAACCCTGGCAATTTTCCATGTGGATGGCACTACTCCGTATTTAATCGATTGGTTAATTATATGTGCAATTGGACTTGCAAGTGCTTCTTTATGAAGCTTAAAAAATGACTTGTCAGGCCAAACATGTCTCTAGCCTTTGAGCCTTTTAGAGATGATATAGTTTTTATAACTTCAGTGACAGAGATTTCTTGTATACTAAATACTGGTTTATTGACATCTAGAGATTTATGTGGGATGTCAGGGTGTTTGAGATGCATTGTTAATTCTTCAATTGAACTAATAAAAAATGAATTAAACATATTAACAATTTTGCTTAAGTCATCTGTCAGTGCACCATTTACCTGAAGCTGTACATTTTTGAAATTATCAGTATTGTTGCGTCCCAGTAGCTTATTCAAATTTTCCCATATCACTTTCCCATTTCCATTTGCTCCTTTTATAATGTCAATGTAGAAAATAGCTTTTGCTTTACGTATGTGTTTTATCACTTTATTCCTCAGTGATGTAAAAATCTGACGATCAGTTGTAATTCCTGTACTCAAGGATTTCTTAAAGGCTCTATCTCTTTCTTTTATCAATTTTAAAATGTCACTGTTAAGCCAATGATTGTTCTGTTTTCCAAACTTGCCTATTTTTGTAAACTGGTTTAAAATTTCATTGACACTCTTGATAAAGTTGTTAGTACAGATCTCAGTATCTTTATATTCCAATACATTCGACCAATTTATTTGTTCAAGTTCAGTCTTGAGATGCTCTTGCAAATGTTTAGGTATAAAAAGGTAGGATCTATTTTTAGCAGTTGTGGCTGGATGCTGCCTATTAATTTTTCTTGAGCAGAAAATAAAATTGTGGTCAGAGAGACCAGATAGGAGGTTAAAAGTCTTCAAAATTCTATCAGGTTTGTTAGTGAATATTAAATCAATAGTTGTTTTGGACGTATTTGTTATTCTTGTTGGCCCATTTATGACCTTTGTTAAATTATACTTGTCAGCAAGTTGTTTCAATTTTCTCCTATCCAATTTCTTGTCCCAGTTGATGTTAAAATCACCCATAAGGATAATCTCCTTTTGAGAGTTGCAGTTGCTTTCATTACACATCAATGGGTACATGAAGCTTCACCAGATTATCTGAAGGATATTCTTATTCCATACTCATCCACTCGGTCTCTGCGGTCACAGAACAGTAATCTCCTTCACATTCCGAGAACCAAATTAAAGAGGAACTAAACCCCGGTCTAAAAACGTGTTTACGGTAACCCCTATGGGTTGAACAGAGGAATTGCACCTTAATTTTCTTATTGGTCAAGGACGTTCACTCTGACGTGTCTTGTACACTCTGACGTCACGGAAGTGGTTCAAGCAGAGCCAATCCCCTGCAGAGATGAGAAGGTCCTGCAGCATTCATACCTTATATGGAAGTGCCACATTTCACTCCTGACAAGCGTTTTTCTTTTTTCCCATTTTTTTAAGCCTTTGGTTTTGGATGGAATGGGTGGAATAGATAAATACATCTACATGTTTATCCTTTGTTGTTGCTTGGTGTATGTTGTTGGCTAGAGGTTTAATTTGTTTTAGGTTGTTGCTGGTGGAGGCGTGGACAAAAGCACAACTCTACCTCCACCCCCCCTTGTCTCTCGACACGCCCATTTTGAGGGTGATTTGTGTCTGCTTGGGGGGAGAAGCTACCGTCTCAACCTGTGTTTAGTTCCTCTTTAAGGACCATGGGGGACCGGGCTTTCAGTGTAGCTCCCCCCCGCCTGTGGAACTCTCTCCCTGACTGTCTGAGAGCCCCACAGTCTGTGGTTGACTTTAAGAGCGGCTTGAAGACCTTTCTTTTCAACCGAGCATACTCTACCTCCTCATGATTCTACTTTTGATCTTAGTTGATATTGTTATTGATTTTACTTGTTTTACTTGTTTTATTGACATTTAATTCTGTTGCACTTTGTAGCACTTTGAGATTTTCATTAATGAAAAGTGTGTTATAAATTGAATTCATTATTATTATTACATCTTCACCTAAACAGAAAAATGTGGTATCATCAGCAAAAAGTACACATTTAAGGAGTCCTGACACATTTATCAAGCCATTCACATATAAAATAAATAAAGTACTGTACAGAGCCTTGGGGAACTCCACATGTGATATTACAGAGGTCAGATCTTACATCATTTATTTGTACAAATTGTTTCCTATCTTTTAAATAGCTAGATGATTCCCTAATGAAATTTTTTACATGCATGTACTGTACAATACGCAGTAAAATATGTCGTTTACTGGCTTTGTCCACCATTTGCCACCAGAAATGGCTAGAAGTGTGAGAAGCATTGTCAAATTTGTTCCACGTTATTTCTTCTTGATCAAAGTCCAGGTTTGAAGGCATCTGCATATCAAATTAAAGGCTTGGTTACAGCCCCACCTACCGTCTATAACCACAGCCTGGGTATAAAAAGTGTTGTCATCGTTGTGTGTTTCTTTACAATGAAGAAATGCGTTATCTGCATTTATCACACCTGAGATACACCCAGGTGGAGCAGTGGGCAGCTATAGGTGCCCGGGAAGCAATTAGAGATTAGGTGTCTTGCTCAAGGACACCTCAACATGGCGGGGAGTTGAACTGGCAACTTTCTGGTCCCAAGTCGGCTGCCCTACCTTTACACCACAACAGCCCCTTAAATGTATAAGCACATGGAGCAGAAGTTTTAAATAAAAAATATATATTGAACAAATCTAATTCAATCCAGTTCAGTTTATTTATAAAGTGCAGGAGTGCCCAAACTTTTTCTCTGAAAGGGCCAAATTCAAAATCTATCAGAGGTTTGCGGGCCAAATGCAATAATATAATACATGAACTGGAAATAATTATTTAAGTAAAGTCCATTTATTTATTATAGTTATTTATCCTTCCATTCTGTATAAAGAGCCAAGATGGTGTAGTGGTTAGGGGCGTTTGACTTGGGACCCGAAGGACGCGGGTTCGCGTCCCGGCCACTACACACCTTGGGGTGTCTATGAGTGCACACCTATTTCTCCAGCTCCCCGAGCGCCTTCTATGGCTGCTCACTGCACCACCTGGTAGGTGGTTGGGTTAAATGCAGAGACGAATTTCGTCTGTGTATGGGAAACATACGCAGATGACAAGATTAGACAATTATTATTATTATTATTAAGAACATTACAGGACAGGCTGTGTTGGTGGTGGTGGGAGGTCTGGAGTCCTCCCCCAGAGAATTTTGAATATAATAGATGCCATTTCCTGTATTTTGGTGTATTTTACAAAAGTTTATTACAGTAGATTAACATGAAACAAAACAAAACATGTAAACTGTTATTATTGAAATATCTGACTGCAAATCCTCAGCTCCGGATTGATTGACAGGTGGCATGACTCGTGCAAAAAAATATATAGATTTTACTGGCCCGTTCGAGACTGTTGTCATTTATTCAACATTTATTCAACGTTTATTCAATATTTTTGGTGCATCTAAGGTTTGAAAACTGTTTCCTTGCAAAATCCTAATGATAGTTTCTTTATTTTTCAGTTAAAATTTAGGGGTGCTCAAGAAAGGTGCGCAATGGGCACCTATGATGTTCAGCTTTGTCAAAGGAAATGTTATTCAGCAGCAAGAAACTGCTGAGAGACTGTATGAAGTCTGTCAAAATAAAATATTAAATATTAAACATAATAATAAAATGAATGTGTAGTGTCATAACAGTAGTCATTGGGCCAACTTTCCATCTAACATTAAACTTGGAATGACTGAGTGTAAACACATTGATTCTTCAAATTAAATTTTAATATAGTAATGAAGACAGCTTGGCGGGCCCCACTTTGGACACCATTGATATAGAGCCAATTCACAACAGAAGTAATCTCAGGGCACTGAATAAGTGTGATAAGTTTTCCTAAATAAACACATACAAATGTAAATTAAATGCCCTCACTAATTTGTTGCCAGCAAACAGTAAATAATAACTCAGGCTCAACAGGTTTTATTTTTCCATATAAATAATCAGACTTTTATCCTAAACACGTTTAAACATCAGTGTGTTGTCATCACCATCCATCAGAATAACTCCTCAAGACACTGTTTTATTTGACCCTAATTTCTTCTCTTTAATATGTAAAGTCTTGACCAAGAGACTTCATATTGAGCTTGATAAATATCAATGCCACGTGTGGTAAAATGCTCAAATATAAAAGAATCACTGTTGATCAGAAATAATGAGGCAGCGGTTTTATTTTATCATACATGGCATGATAATGGAGGCACAAACAGTAAACATTCGACGACTGTGCATGCATGTCTGGTATATCCATGTAATGTGCAATAAAGTGTTCAAACAGAAGCACGTTTCATAGACGGAGGCTGATGCATGATTTGAAGCCAACGCCTACACAAGAATAATCACAGATTGTCATGAAGTCAAACATTTGGCACAACAATAATCTAAAGAAGCGGTTAACACAACACGTCACTACAGTGTAAATCCTTTATATCTTATCAAATCATGGCTTTCCATTTTTAAAAGCTGCGTCACAACCTTTTGGTGGATGTAAAGGCTTCTATTTACTTAATGACATCACTCTGACACATATTTGCACAATACCTCTATAACATGGATGGATGAACACACCCAGGGTGTACTGGGATAAGTGCCTTAAAGGAGACTAAAGCTTAGAATTACTGGTCGGTTAGTGGATTTTTTTCAGCGGTTAAACCTTCTTTAGATGTCCAAAATTAAATTATAAGTCTGGGCATATGAACACTTTCAGTAAATAACACTCTGTAAATCTATAAGGAACATTTTTTTTTTTCAAACAAAATAAAACTTTTGCCTAAATATCAAGAAAAATAGACATTTTCAGAGTTACAGACATGTACTCTTAAAGAACTATTGAGCTACAGTGACGTGGACGTGTCCTCCATTACACTGCAACATCGCTCATGTGCAAGAGTTACAAACGCATTGGTTTTATTTAATAACTTTACTTCAACCAACCATTAAAACAACTTTATGGGGCAATAATTTCCACTGAATTCTGAGTAAATGAAACCCTAGTAAAAAAAAAAAACAGCTCCTGGGAATACTCAGCTCAAACAATGTAAAAAATGAACATTGCTATCAAATGTGATAGTTATTAATAAAATGTACGCACCTGAAAATGTAAAATACATAGCTGTTTCCTCTCGTTCCACACAACCAGTTTATAGTATTGGGGCTAATGGGTAAAACGTGAACAAAAGTATACGTATTTTAGAAAATGTTTGACATACTGAAAACACACTCAGCGCAGTTATAAATCCGTTGGTTTCTCAACGAACCTGCCCTGATGCTGTGACCTACACCGGCTTTGTGTCAGATCAGTTTCATCACTGTACAGAACATCACCAACGCCACCAGTGAGATGTAAATATGCCTTTGAATTGTTGAAAACTTCTCATCACTACACCAAGAAAAGTCCAAAACCTTTTCTCATTGGGGGTTTGTAACGGGCTACAAGAGTGAGAACAAAAATCTTTACTGTGGTGTAAAAACTCTGGATGGTTGATGTTAACTTATTGTTAAAGTCTTCTGATGACTTTTGCAGATGTTTCCATTAAACTGGGGGCTCCACTTTGGGATTTAATTTACCGTCTCGGGTTAAATGCAACAACAAAGTGCACCTATAGAAAACACCGACCACCGAAAATACTTCATGCAATGATAAATAAGTTACATACAGTAGATGTCCCCCTAATGTCTTCATAGGTTAAAACAATGCTTGTTATTCTTTAATGAACACTCTCTTTCCTGTCCGGCTTCATCTCAAATTGTTTTGTTTGTCAAATCCATGACCTCTGACCTGGGTGTTTTATGATTTGCAAAAAAAAAAAAAAGACATGTGGGACATATGATTAAACTTTCCTCCATTCTCTGCAGAGCTTCTTTACAACCACACTGTAAACAAACTAAAACTCATGAGTGCATTTCAGTCTTTTGTCTTTTGTCTATGTAGGAAATGTTTGCTGTAAAGGCCACATGAAAACCACGAGTTTTGGGAAATTTACAGCATCACAACACCTACACTGT
Source organism: Garcialebias charrua (assembly GCA_038048925.1). Taxonomy (NCBI): domain Eukaryota; kingdom Metazoa; phylum Chordata; class Actinopteri; order Cyprinodontiformes; family Rivulidae; genus Garcialebias; species Garcialebias charrua. The sequence continues at coordinate 7,587 of JBBPBX010018166.1, forward strand.
ACGTACACAAGGTCTCACCCAGACGGAGTGGAATGTGTCTGGGCTAATGTTTGGCTTCTCGGGGGTAAAACTCGGCCAAGGTGCTCTGAGGGATCCTCTTCAGCATCTCTTTGGGGAAGATCCTCATGAGCTGCCATCCGATGTCCAGAGTCTCGAACACACTCCTGTTCTCGTAGGCGCCTGGGTACCCAAACAAACACACAACTGTTCAACAACAAACCTGCTACATTCTCTTGAAAAGGAGGATATTACAGATTTTAAGGGTACAGTAGTCCCTCGATATTTTATGTTTTTTTTTTCAATGTAAGATTGTACACAAGAAAAAAAATGTACACAACGCATGATTGTCAACTTTAAATGACTCACGTGAGTGAGACAGTACTGGATAATGTACAGTAAAAAATTAACAAAAAATAAAATACTTCGGACAGGCGCTGCAATTTTATAGTTTTCTTTCAATAAGCTTACACCAGTGTTTTTCAACCACTGTGCCTAGGCACACTAGTGTGCCGCGAGTGATCATCAGGTGTGCCTTGGAAATTATCAAAAAAGCCCCCTTTCTACAACCTCTTTAAATTTAAGACCACATTGTTGTGGTACTGTTCGGGTGTGTTTTTGAAGACATGTTAAGTGCATTTTGAAATAAGAAATATAAAATATGATAAAAATACATTTTTGTGTTTATTTCATTCTTATTCAAGACACTTTGATAATAATGATTACTGTATACAGTATATTTAATATAGGCAGATACAGTGTATCTATGTTTACAATTTTAATTGGTGGTGTGCCTCAGGATTTTTATCGATGAAAACACTGTGCCTTGGCTCAAAAAAGGTTGAAAAACACTGGCTTACACTATACTGTATGCTGGTGAAGATTCTCAGTCGTCCAGGACATGATAAAATCAGAACAAGCGCTCAATACAAAAACAACTGGACTTGTTGCAGAAAACGTTTCACCCTTTATCCAAAGGGCTTTTTCAATTCAAAGGAGCAGCTATGTGACAGAGAAGTTTTATACAGGCTGACATGCCACGCACCAACTTATGTAAATTGGAAACTGAAATAACGCCTACACATACCTGAGATAACATACCCATTACCGTATTTTCCGGTGTATAATACGCACTTTTATTGCTCATTTGAATATCCTGCGTATTATACACCGAAGCGTATTATCTATGGATTTTTTCCCATATTTTTAGACCCATTTTTAGCTCTGATTCGCCGTTTTTCATTTTGGCCAAAAATGGTGCAGTACCAGTTTCGGCCGCTATGGGCGCTAATGCGCCCTGTAGTCTGTTTATTCAAACTGTTTAAATTCATGCTGAATAGCAAATGTTATTCCAAAATGTTATTCATGAAGGATTTCTCTTCTCAAACCTGCAGTGAAGATTCAGTGACACTGTTTATCTCATTTTAGTTTGAGCTCAGGACAATCTCCTCAGAAGAGACTTTTGTTTTTGTCCTAATTAATAATCAGATGAATAATATCTGTTTTTGCTATTATCATTAACATAGGTCCCATATGTGACGCTTTAATGACGTTGTTTTAACCAAACCAACAGGTTAACAGTGTTGTGTGTAGTGTTAAGATCAGTTTTTATCATAAAATGCTGACATCTGAAACTAACACTTTATCTTTCTGACAATTTGTAATGTTTGATTCAAATTAAAAGTAATAAAAGTATTACTGTCCCTTCAGGAATAACTCCCAAAAAGTTCATTACTGAGAGCGATCAGAGAAGTGTTTCTGAGGTCACGGTTGTATCACTACAGTTTCAATGGGTTTGGCGCCATCTAGTGGCCATAAAAAAGACTGTCACGGCAGCGCGTATTATACACCGAAGCGTATTATCTAAGGGTTTTTCTGATTTATTTCCAAAAATATGACAAAGCGTATTATACACAGGAGCGTATTATACACCGACGAATACGGTATGTGTAAATTGACGAAACAACACATCACAGCTTAACAGTAGGGGGTTTGTTAAGGTCTTTGTTACTCTAATTCACACAAGCAGCTACTCTGTTCTCAACAGGTGTGAACTGTCTGGGAATCAGATTTTAAGCTGCATTATATGTCTTTGAAAGTTGGAACCTGAGGCCCCCCATCGGTTAAGAGAAGGCTTTTCCCTTTTAACATACACGGCTTCTTTCACACCCCTCTCAAACCACCTGTGCTCTCTGTCCAAAATGTGCACATTCTGGTCCTCAAATGAGTGACCCTTGTCCGTGAGGTGGAGGTGAACAGCTGAGTTTTGTCCAGAAGAGGTGGCTCTCCTGTGTTGGGACATTCGTCTGTGAAGAGACTGTTTAGCCAAACCCAGCAGGACTCTCAGACAGAGGCTGGTGCATCCTAAGGACAAAACACCTACAAACAGAGTGGTATAGTTTATGCGGTCCAGTGCAGCGAGGACTGTCCAGACCTCTACATTGGGGAAACTAAACAGGTCAAACCGGAACCAGGCGGAACCGAGCCGCTGTTGTTCTGCAGAGCTGGTGAGTAAAATTTAGTAGCTACATATACTGTGCAGTATGTTGTTAAAATGACAGGTTTAAGAGTTTAGAACTTTGCAAGAGTGTGGGTAGGGTTTCTAAAGCCATAAAATGTATAAAAATACTAAAATAAATGTAACGTCCCAACTTTGCAGATGTTCACTTACTGCGGGGGGGTCCAGAACATAACCCCTGCGATAAACAAGTGACTACTGTATGTTAAAACTTTTAAGTTTGGGTCCATAAACTAATATGCCATTTAGTATCAGTGAAATAGCACAAAACCACCAGATAAATCTTTAAAACCTCATTTCATGGATCACCACGCCACTTGCATCACTGCTGTTTGCAGATTAAGTGGTTCTGATCAATTCTGCAGAACTAAACCACAGCAAGCACTGGAGCGGCCCAGTGTAAAGCTGTTGGAACCAGAGTCAGTCATCATGAGTCTGAGGCCAGAGTTCCTTGTCAAAAATGGCAGATTGCTCTGTGAAGGCGCAAGCTGCCATGAGAGTCATCACTGGTTCAATGTTTGCTTCTATTGTGAAATGAGCAAAGCTGGAAAGTACTAAATGTTCACAAGATTTGGTTAGTTATCAAAGGACTAAGATTGTGGATTCAAGTGGCAGAAATTTGATCTTTTCTTCGTAACGTTGGTCTATAAGCTCAGTCTTTCAGGTCCTTCGGTTTCCTTCAGTGCACTTTCTGGAGCTTTACAGGCACAGCCATCTGGAAGGAAGCCCTGGGGATAAATGGCGAACGCACTGAAAAGGTTTTATCTGGCTTTAAAAGCCAGATGAGATATAAAACCTGGAAAGTAGAGCTGATAAATGGGACATGTAGCAGACACCCTGCTTGGTCTGTTTCTGCCACCACCTGGCCGGAATAGGCAGCAGAATGTCAGATAGACACCATCAACAGTTTCAAATCATCTCTATTTCTTCATTTAAAAGCTAATCCAAATATGTAATCAGATTACCCAGAGGATGGAGTTAGGAAGAGGAGTCGCTTCCTGCACATGTAAGCAAACACCTTCAAAAACAAGGCTAACACTGTTCCATGTTTGTTTAGTTCAAGTCCATTTGGTTGATGCCTCTGAATCGTACTATATTTGAAATGTGTGACGCCTACTGCACCTTGGGAAATGAAGTTCTTCTCAAACTTGGTGAGGAACTCCAGATAGAGCAGGTCATCAGCTGTAAGGGCCTCCTCCCCCACCACTGCCTTCATGGCCTGAACGTCCTTCCCTATGGCATAACATGCATACTACACACACACACACATGTCACGCAAGTACACACAGATTCAGTGAGGGTTGGTAAAATTATGTATAAGTACTACAAAGAAGCTTTGTTCTTACAAGCTGGTTTGAAACATCAGAGTGGTCTCTGCGGGTCATTCCCTCCCCAATGGCAGATTTCATCAGTCGAGAGAGCGATGGCAGCACATTGATGGGGGGATAAATCTGACCAGGAGAAGAAAAGAAGACAAAGTCAATTAGCTGTGGCAGCCATCTTGAATCAGATTTACTCCAAAGGTTAATCAGATGTGAGTATACATCCAATGGTTACTTTCTGGGTGGAGTTTGCATGTTCTCCCCGTGCATGCGTGGGTTTCCTCCGGGTACTCCGGTTTCCTCCCATAGACCAAAAACATGCATGTTAGGCTGATTGGTAACTCTAAATTGCCCCTAGGTGTGAGTGAGAGAGTGAATGATTGTTTGTCTTGTTTGTCTCTATATGGCCCTGTGATGGACTTGCGACCCATCCAGGGTGTACCCCGCCCCTCGCACTGTGATTGCTGGATATGGGCACCGGCGATTCCCCGTGACCCAATAATGGAAGAAACGGGTAAAGATAATGGATGGATGGTTACTTTCTGAATTTCATTAAATTCCATTCAGTGATTCATGAGATATTTTGCTAACGGGCAAACAATGTTAATGCCAAAGTTTTAAGCAAAGATGTTATCAGAATCAGTTTATTATTGCCATTGTCAAATAATAAAATGCACTGACTAGGAACTTGCTTTGGCATAAAGGTGCAATAAAAATAAGAGAGAGTCAGAGAGAGAGTCAGAGAGTCTTTATTGTCATTTGCACCGCATGTGGTACATGAGATGAAAACGAGATTATGTACACGAGGTCCCAGTTACATCCAACAACAAATGAAAGAGAAAAACAGTAATAACATCGAGAACTAACTAAGAAAAACATCAACTAGTAATACACTAAGCCTAATATAGTGGGAATAAACAGCAGCACGAACATGAGTTTGTATGAGCAGATGGTCACAGATGAACACAGATGAACACAGCAACAAGAAAACAGATCAGCATCAGCATGATGTGATATTTTGCAGTGTTTATTTTTATTTTATTTTTATTTATTCATGAGTCTAACAGCCTCAGGGTAGAAGCTGTTCCTCAGTCTAGTGGTTCTACACTTGATGCTCCTCAACCTCCGTCCTGAGGGGAGTGGGGCAAAGAGTGAGTGTGCTGGGTGAGTGAGGTCTTTCATGATGCAGGTGGCTCTTTTCCTGCATCTGGAGGTGTAAATGTCTGTGATGGTGGGGAGACTGACTCCAACAGACTTCTGTGCAGCCTTCACCACTCTCTGCAGAGCTTTCCTCTCTTCAACTGTGCAGCCTCCATGCCACACGTTGATGCTGGAGCACAGGATGCTCTCCACTGCACACCTGTAGAAGGAGGTGAGAACTGGGCTGCTCAGACCAGCTCGTCTCAGCCGTCTGAGGAAGTAGAGTCTCTGATGACCTTTCTTGATCAGGCTGGTGGTGTTGTTGCTCCAGCTGAGGTTATCATTCATGTGTACACCCAAGTATTTGTAGCTGGAGACCACTTCCACTGCAGACCCACCTATTATCAGTGGGGCATGGGTGTGTTTGTTCCTTCTGAAGTCCACAATCATCTCCTTTGTCTTCTTCACATTCATGTGAAGATTATTCTCTTTGCACCAGCTCTCCAGGTGTTCCACCTCCTGTCTGTAGCTGGACTCATCATTGTTTGTGATGCATCCCACCACCGCTGTATCATCTGCAAACTTAACAATATGACAGCCTGGAAGTGTGGCTGTACAATCATATGTGAGCAGAGTGAACAGAAGGGGGCTCAGCACACATCCCTGAGGAGAGCCAGTGCTGAGGGTTATGGTGGAGGAGGAGAAGTTGTGGATCTTCACGGACTGTGGTCTGTCTGTTAAGAAGTCTAGTACCCAGTTACAAATAGAGGGGCTTAGTCCAAGTGTAGATAGTTTGTCTATCAGAGTTTGGGGGATCATGGTGTTGAAGGCAGATGTGAAGTCCACAAAGAGCAGACGCACGTATGAGTCTTTCTGATCCAGGTGGGTGAGAGCAGTGTGGACCACGGAAGAAATGGCGTCCTCTGTTGATCGGTTCTCACGGTATGCGTATTGATGAGGGTCCTCATTGATGTTGACGGTTGCCTTGATGTGGGACATGACCAGTTTCTCAAAACTGTTTCAGTTTCTCAAATAAGTAAAAATAGAATAAAAACACATGTGCACACCAACCAATAAACACAATGCAGTACAGCACAATATAATATTCACAATAAATGGCAGTGACAAATGGTGCTAGAAGATAAATGGAGTGATGATGTACAGTTTTAGGCCAGTGATAAATGATAAGGCAGAGTTAAACAGTAACAGGATTATGAATGTTCAGAAGACTGACGGCAGATGGAAAGAAACTGTTTTTATGGCGGGGAGGTTCTGGTCCGAATGGACCGAAGCCTCCTGCCTGAAGGGAGTGGTTCAAAGAGTCCATGTGCAGGGTGAGAAGGGTCAGTTGTAATCCGACCTGCTTGCCCTACGGTCCTGGAGGCGTACAGATCATGGATGGATGGGAGTCTACAGCCGATTACCTTCTCTGCAGAGCGCACAACACGCTGTAGTCTCTGTCTGTCCCTGGCAGTGGCCCCGGCATACCACACTGTGATGGAGGAGCAGAGGATGGACTCAATGATGGCCGTGTAGAATTGAACCATCAGCTTGGCCGGCAGCTTGGCTTTCCTCAGCTGCCGCAGGAAGTACATCCTCTGCTGAGCCTTCTTGATGAGGGAGCTGATGTTCAGCTCCCACTTGAGGTCACGGGTGATGGTCACACCCAGAAACCGATAGGAGTCCACAGTGATGACGGGGGTATCGTTGAGGGTGAGGGGGGGCAGAGGGGCTGTGACTCTCCTGAAATCCACAATCATCTCCACCGTCTTCTGGGCATTAAGCTCCAGGTTGTTGTCGCTGCACCAGGTCACCAGCCGGTTCACCTCCCTCCTGTAGGCAGACTCATCACCATCTGAGATGAGCCCGATGAGGGTGGTGTCGTCCGCAAACTTTACAAGTTGTACGGAGTCATGACTGGAGGTGCAGCAGTTGGTGTACAGGGAGAAGAGCAACTGTACAGTTATGCAATGTGTAACTAGAGGTTGTGTTGGGGGTGATGCTCAGCGACTACCTCGTCAGTTTTGAACTCAACATCTGTAAAACCGACTGAGTTTGCTAAACTTGCTAAGCTGTGGAGATCATCTTGGTTCAGCTGGACTCCAAATGTTAATTAGCTTTAGACATACATCCACTAAATATGTCGGATTTCAAGCCAAGATAAAGTATTTCCAAATCGAGCGAAACAAGCCCAAAATAAAGTATCGCGTCAAACCTTATAAACTTAAAAAACACAAATAGGCACCTTTTAGTCAGGATTAGCAAGCGTGACATAAAATCCCAAATCAAGACTCAAATCATAAACCTTCATATTTAGTTTAATGTCATGATAAACGTTGTTTAAGTCAAGTTATGCATCAAGTTCCAGTTCAGATCCTCAGTCATGTTTTAAAGTCCATGACCCACCATGTTTTCAAATTGCATCGCCATTAATATTTAATAGTGAATTAAATAATGATACAGGAGCGTTTATTGATATTGTAGAGAAATAACGCTAAATGTGTTATTTCATGATTTTTAGCATATTTTAACAGCAGCGCTCCGGAAAAGTCTGCCCCTCTCCATATATGGGCATTGACGTCACTCAAGTTTCCGCCTTAAAGTCCGACAGAGTTAGAACGAGTACCATGGATCAACTAGTAGCTTTCTTATTCCTGACCAGAGTAGTTACGAAATAAAAACTAAGAAAATGCTGAACCGATGTGTTGCCCAGCATTTGGATTTAAGGGGAAAAGATGTACGAGACTGAAGGAAGAATGTGCCTCTCCCTGGAAACTGGACTTATCTCCCTCCGAGGACCGAGCAGCGAAGAAGGCCCGCACCTCGACAGTTGTAAGAAAACGGGAGGTTTTGCGGGTAAGACTTTCCATCCATCCATTATCTTTACCCGTTTCTTCCATTTTGGGTCACGGGGTCACCGGTGCCCATATCCAACCACCACAGTGCGAGGGGCGGGGTACACCCTGGATGGGTCGCAAGTCCATCACAGGGCCACATAGAGACAAACGAGACAAACAACCATTCACTCTCTCACTCACACCTAGGGACAATTTAGAGTTACCAATCAGCCTAACATGCATGTTTTTGGTCTGTGGGAGGAAACCGGAGTACCCGGAGGAAACCCACGCATGCACGGGGAGAACATGCAAACTCCACCCAGAAAGGCCCCCGGACCGGGATTTGAACCTGCAACCTTCTTGCTGAGAGGCAGCAGCTCTACCAGTTGTGCCACCGTGCTGCTGGGTAAGACTTTGCTCAATTTAATTTTTGACATCAGAACAGAATGAATAATAGAGCAGGCTTTTAAATGTACCATAGTTTGGTAATATTCACGCCACTTTTTCATGAAAATGAGTGTCGCTAGCCTGTGGCTGGTTAGCATAATGCTAATGCTATGCTAGTTAGCATAATATGTGTCTCAGCTGTGTGTCCGGGTCTGAGGTCTGTATGTGCGCGGCAGCAGCTGCGATGACTGTCAGTTCTCATGTACGAGTGTGTGGGTCGAGCTCAGTGTCCGGTTCTGAGCTGTCCGGGTTCTGAGCTGTCCGGGTCTGAGCTCTGTATGTGCGCGGCAGCAGCTGCAATGACTGTCTTCTGAGGGGGATCCTTTTTTTTTGCGTCACTCCGGAGTTCGGCAATCTTCAGAGGAGTTTCCGGATGCTTCCGGAAACTCTGTTGTTGTTTTGTTTTTTTAACACTTGCATGGCCCAAATGCAAAAATGAAAATAGACATCATATTCTACTACAGTAATTGTCCAATATGGTGAATTGTTACTGTCACGGTGGGTGTTGTCCTTTAAACACGAAATCAGACCAACAAATCTAGTCTTGTTTGTCAGATTGAGACCTTGTCCTAGTCTGTCAAAGTCAGGGTCTAAGTCACAATTTACTGAAGCTCAGAGTCACTTCGGACACATCTAAAATCAAGTCCTGAGGAGCATTAATCAAGTTAAAGTGATCTTTGTCTAAAGAGAGTTTATGTATCTACAGAGGAACATGGCTGCTCTTCATTACCTGTCTGTTATGAAGCTGTCTTTCCACATAAATCTGCCCCTCAGTGATGTAACCAGTCAGGTCAGGAATAGGATGAGTGATGTCTGAAAAACAAAAATCATAGTGAAAACCACTCTGCAGCGGTATCTGTTCATGGGTGATGCTGTGAGTGTGTACCATCATTAGGCATGGTGAGGATGGGGATTTGGGTGATGGAGCCACTGCGTCCCTCAACTCTGCCAGCTCTCTCGTAGATCGTGGCTAGATCAGTGTACATGTAGCCGGGGAAACCTCGGCGGCCTGGTACCTCCTCTCTGGCCGCAGACACCTAAGTGAGACCAAAAAAAAGCATACAGCTTGTTTATGTTCTCATTCATTTATGATCAATGCATTAAAAACATGGCTGACCTCTCGAAGAGCCTCTGCATAGGAGCTCATGTCTGTGAGGATGACTAGGACATGCTTCTCACACTGATAGGCCAAGTACTCAGCAGACGTCAGAGCCAAACGAGGCGTGATGATTCGTTCAATGCTGCAAAATAAAGTTCTGTTTATTTCCTATTTTCATATAACAAAACGTTTAACACCACTGCATGGAAACACTACAAAACCATGTGCTGATGCATGCTCAGTAATACAGATAGATAAATCTAACTCTGAGTCAGGTCCTCTGCACGGATTATTCTTTGTTCAAACGTTTCATATTTTATCCAAAAAGACTTCTTCAGTCTGAGGAGCTGCAACAAACTCAGTTTTAAAAGCAGCACCTTCTTATAATGGATCAACCACCATCACTTGTCAATCAGTCATTTCCTTATGTTGCAGAACTTTCAGAGAAACTTAGATGTTTATTTTCTAAACATAACTTCACAGTGTCTTTCAAACCCCAAAATACATTACCACAAAGACTGGTCCATCCCAAAGATCCAGTCCCCCGGCACAAACAGAGTAATACAGTATTGTGTATGTTGTTCAGTGTCAGGAGGGCTGTGATCTAGCCTGGTTAAAACCAGACCCTTGTCCTTCACTTCGCTTCAGACTAGGGTCTGGACTTTCTCCATAGAGAAACGATTCTTGCTGGAGGCGTGGCCTCTGCTGATGGCTGCTCCCCCGTGGTCTGCTGAACTTGACTTCAGCTCCGCCTCCTGCTGAATTTTCTCTTGCTGCCGTTGCATATTCTGTGTTTATATGTTAATAAAATAAATAAATAAAACCATGGATCGCTGGTCCAACACACCAGAAGACCAGAAAATCTGATGGGACTCGGGCAGCAACGAACACGAGTTTAATTCTCTCGTGACAACCTGAAGCATCAGCGGAGGGAGAGGAGGAGGAGGGAGCGAGCGATAACTTGACTTTTGGCAAAAAAACAAAAGAAAACTCCAGATAAGGGATTAAGAAGGGGAAATTAATACATTTGTGTCACATATAAAACAGTCCTGCATCGCTTTGCATCGCTTTGAATGAGAACATGCGGCTGCTCGTTGGCTGCGCGCTCCCCCGTGGTCTTCTGAACTTGACTTCAGCTCCGCCTCCTGCTGAATTTTCTCTCGCTGCCTTTGGATATTCTGTGTTTATATGTTAATAAAACGTTCTAATAAAATAAAATAAAACCATGGATCGCTGGTCCAACACACCAGAAGACCAGGAAATCTGATGGGACTCTTTAATTCTCTCGTGACAACCTCAGTCATTTCCTTGTTCATTTCACTCAGCGGAGGGAGAGGAGGAGGAGGAGGGAGCGAGCGATCACTTGACTTTTGGCAAAAAAACAAAAGAAAACTCCAGATAAGGGATTAAGAAGGGGAAATTAATACATTTGTGTCACATATAAAACAGTCCTGCATCGCTTTGCATCGCTTTGAATGAGAACATGCAAATGCTCGCTGGCTGCGCGCTGGGACAGGTGGGGGCGTGGGTTAGGGGCCAAAAACTCCACCCCTTCTGTTCTCTGATTGGTCCGGTCAAAAATCGACCGGAGAAATCGTCGTCTATGAGAGAAGTCCCAGACTGTGCAGTGAAGGGAAATGAGAATTGAGCGGAGCTGTGCAGGAAGGCGAGGGCCAGGCTAGCTGTGATCAGTCTTATATCTGGGAAACTAAACAGCCACTGGCCAAAAGGATGGCCCAGCACAGAAGATCAACATCATCAGGTCAGGACTCTGTGGTCTACACTCATCTCCAGGTCAGCGGTCACTCTTTCAGGGATGAAGATGTTCACATCCTTGATAGAGAGGAACGATGGTTTGAGAGAGGAGTAAAGGAGGCCATCTTTGTGAAAAGAAACCGTCCATCATTAAACAGGGGTGGAGGCCTCCGGGTTCAACTGTCCCCCTCTTACAATGCTGTTATTGCTAGTATCACTCAGCCCTCTGTGAATAGCAAGCGGCCATCATGCACTAACAGTCAACTGTTAGGCTGATGGTCCTCCCTTTGCATGTGAACTACCGTATTTTCCAGAGTATAAGTCACACCTTTTTGCCTAATTTGCATACCCTGCAACTTAAATGCCCAAGCAACTTATTTATGTTTTTTTCACCATATTTATAATCCAATTTTTGGCTAAGGTCGGACAATTTCATTCATTCTGACATGGAAAATATTGAACACTACCATTTTCAGCCAATAGAGGGCCCTCAACTAATATGGCAAGCCAAATGTCTCATTAATAGGTAAAAGTTGCTATTAATGAGCCATTTGGCTTGCCATACAAAGTCACTTTTTTTTTTGCTCCGGAACTCCTGGAGTCCAATCAGCTGCAATTTGTTGCGCTGCCCAGGAGAAATGCAGCTGATTTGACTGTCAAAGTGCATTATTAAGGAAAAGTTAGACTGAGACACACATTTACATAATTTTGAGCAAACAAATAATTGTTTTTAAGTGTTAATCTTGTTAAATTCTTGGTAAAGTCCTCCCGTGCACGCTCCCGCGGCCGCCATTTGGCAGCCAATTGATTTTTGGCACAACACCGGCCCACATTGCCAGATGGTTAGCGGTGACACATAATAGATGCGATATACGTCAGTGGGGACGTATAATAGATGTGACTTATACGGCGGTACGACGTGTACGGTGGAAAACATGGTAGTTTTGGCTGTCACCAGCAAACTGATTGATCCACTAAGAGAAGGTGCTGACTTAATAAGGCATTTACTAATATTTATTCAGTAATCCAGCAAGACACTTGAACATGACTGCAATTACAAAAATATCTGTTACCCTTGTTTTAGTGCTTTATAGAACCTGTACATATATACAAAGATGATAGCTGTAGTTTAGTAAAGACTCGTACGTGGGGTCATTGGCCAGGTTAAGAAACAGACAAACGTTGTCCATGGATCCATTCTCCTCAAAGTCCGATTTAAAGAACCTGGCTGTCTCCATGTTAACCTGGATAAAAACAAAAGAAAGTTGGGGTTATAGTGCAAAAAATGGAAAATATCAAATAAAACATTCAATGTCAGACAAAACTTTTAGCCAATTTCAAGAAAAAACTGAGATGTAACAGAAAACTGTTCATCAGCCAAACTTATTTTTCTCACTTTTTGTGTTTTTAATTAATAAGCAATATTTGTTTACCTTGGTGCACAGTAATTTTAACATGCAGACCTATAGACATACATAACTTGTTAATGCATAAATAAAGTTATAGTTCCAGTCCACTATGTGATTTGTCTTTGTTTTTTCCTGCAGCAGTAACAAAAGTACAAATTATACATAAAATAATGTAATGCAATCATGTACCATACCATACCACTTTATTTATAAAGCACTTTAAACAGTGACAGTGCACACCAAAGTGCTGTACAGGGACAGACAGACCAAGCACACAGCAACAAACTACATAACGGGAAACCGAATATATGTAAAGTTTCAGGAAATTTTTTCAGTTTAAGGCTTTTTCCGGAAAAGCTTCTACAAATTTTCACAAATTTTAAAAAGAAACAAATGGAAAAAAAAAACTATGTTTCAGCTGGCTGGCTGACTGTTGAACTAAAATATGAAACCCACAGTGTGTGCAGAAAAATAAAACCGTCTCACCCCCATGGCTGCAAAAACGATAGCGAAGTTGTCCTCGCTGTAGTCCATCACATCTTTGGACTTCTTCACCAAACCAGCCTGCCGACAGATCTGAGCTGCAATCTGAGCAGCAGATAAGAAAAAGGAAATGAGACAAACTTAAAAAAAATAAAAATCTGAGAACAATCATTTACTCACCTTTCATCTTAATTAAAGATTGCATTCACAATGTTTTTTTTGTGTAATTAAGTCAGAGCAGTCTAAATAAATGACACGTTGGATGAATTCATTAAATTTAACCAGGATAAGTCTACCAGATAACACTGAACAGAGCCGACAGGAAATTAACCAGCTTTCTTTCACCTTGAAGATATACCAGCGATTAGACCGCACCTGGAAAAATGCACTTGTAAGTTCAAATAGAAAATGAGCCTTTAGTTTCTATTATTTGTATGTTTGTTTGTTTTTGTGTTTGAACACTGAAAAATCTGTTATGCAAAAGAACTCAACAGTGGCGAAATGAATCTTTTGCCAACTTGAGTGGGCAAATGCTCACATTTGACGGTGTATGACACATTGGAGAGATGTTCTCTTCACGGATGAATCCTAGATTTCACTGTACTGTGCAGATGGTAGACGTATGGCGTTGTGTGGGTGAGCGGTTTGCTGATGTTGTGAATCGAGTTGCCCGTGGTGGCGGTTGGGTTTTGGTATGAGCAGGTCAAAGTTATTAACAAACACAAGTGCATTTAATTGATGACACTTTGAATGCACTAATATCGTGACAAGATCCTGAGGCCCATTGTTGTGCCATTCATCCACAACCATCACCTCATGTTGCAGCATGATAATGCACAGCTCCGGTGTTCCAGCTCCTGACAATATCCAGCAACTTTGCACAACCATTGAAGAGGAGTGGACCAAGATTCCACAGGCCACAATCAACAACCTGAACAACTATGTGAAGATGATGTATAACACTGCATGAGGCAAATGGTGATCACCCACCACCAAAGGTGGGCGCCAGACCGCTAGGGAGCGCTAAAGCGCTAATCCGCTTACAGTGGACCTAAACTTTTTGTCAGCGTTTTTGTGGATTGACTAACTTTTATAATTCATAAGCGGATTTGTGCTATTTTTATTTAAAATGCAGTACCGCTAATAACTAATTATCTATCAGTAAAAACCAATAAACTTATTTACAAGCTCTTATGCTGCTTGTTTTACCTTTTTCCCCACCGTAAACAGCAGAGAGGAGGAAGGGTGTGAGGGGGAGGGGGGCAGAGCTGAGAACAGACTCGGATCTACCATGTAGGTAAATGCCTGGGGGTCCCATTTCAGCAGTGGCCCCGGCCCCGCCTCGCCCCGTGCAGTCACCTACATCACTAACATTGATCCTGCTTGTTAATGTACATTTAACATAAAAATAATTATAGTTACGATGAAAACGATCATTAAATACGCAATTAAAAAAACGGTCGATTTCTTTATCCCCCTACTAAAAATGGACTATTCCATCTTGACATCTTCCGGGTCAGAGGTGAACTCAGGGGCTTCTGTGGCTAGCTGTTTGTGCTGCTGGGTACTTGGATAAATCCGCAGAGAACCCCGCTGTTTCAAGCCAAATTAACGTGGCCGGAGGATTTTATTGAGTGTTTTGTGTCGACCATTCGACGGTGAGTCGTTATTTTTATGTATTTTAGTTACTTTTCATTAAATCTGTTGACTACCTATAGACGCTAACTCTGTGGCTAGCTGGTTGGTTGCTGGGTTACTAATGGATAAATCCGCAGAGAACCCCGCTGTTTCAAGCCAAATTAACGTGGCCGGAGGATTTTATTGTGTGTTTTGTGTCGACCATTCGACGGTGAGTCGTTATTTTTATGTATTTTAGTTACTTTTCATTAAATCTGTTGACTACCTATAGACGCTAACTCTGTGGCTAGCTGGTTGGTTGCTGGGTTACTAATGGATAAATCCGCAGAGAACCCCGCTGTTTCAAGCCAAATTAACGTGGCCGGAGGATTTTATTGTGTGTTTTGTGTCGACCATTCGACGGCGAGTCGTTATTTTTATGTATTTGGGTTACTTTTATGTATAAATGCGGTGGCGACACACCCGTGTATTTGAGATTTAAAAGTGGTTTTAGGGATTAAAAGATCATTCTATTTTTTGTTAATTTCGTGGCCGAATAGAATATATGTACGTAAAGTATTAAATAAATCCTTTGATTTTTGTAATTTCATCCTTTTAGGATCATTTTTGTTACTTTTCAGTTGGCAGTGTAGTGCAAATATTGCATAAAGCTGCCGGCTGTATATAAATATATATATATATATATATATATATATATATATATATATATAATATATATATATATATATATATATATAATATATATATATATATATATATATATATATATATATATTATATATATATATATATATATATATATATATATATATATATATATATATATTATATATATATATATATATATATATATATATATATATATATATATATATATATATAAATAGCGGATTAGATTAGCTTCCCCTAATTTTCATAAGACATTTGTGCTTTTGAAATTGTGGACCTAAAAAAATGAATAAGCGTTTTAGAAATTGTGGAACTAATTTTTTAATTAGCGTTGCCCACCACTGCCCACCACCAAATAAAAAAAACAAAGTAAAAGTAAACAGCACATTTTAGAGTGGCCTTTTATTGTGGTCAGCCTAAGGCAACAATGATGCTGTCTAATCAGTATGTTGATATGGCACAACTGTGACGTGATGGATTATCTCAGCAAAGGAGAAGTCCTCACTAATATAGATTTACACAAATTTATCATGAATATTTGAGAGAGAGAAAAGGCTTTTTGTGTACACAGAAAAAGTTTTAGATCTTTGATTTCCACTCGTGAAAAATAGGAGCAAAAACAAAAGTGATGCGTTTATCTTTTTAGTCAGTACTGTACTGTATACAGTAGTCCCTCGTTTATCGCTGGAGATCCGTACCCTGAATCCCCGTGATAAGTGAAAGCCCGTAAAGTAGGAATAATAGTACAAGTAGTAAGTAGTTTATTTTAGTATTTAAATATATATCCATCCATCCATTTTCGTCCGCTTATCCGGGGTCGGGTCGCAGGGGTAGCAGCCTAAGTAGGGAGGCCCAGACTTCCCTCTCCCCAGCCACATGGAGCAGCTCCTCTGGGGGAAACCCAAGGCGTTCCCAGGCCA
>JBBPBX010018166.1:23885-45961 GCA_038048925.1 Garcialebias charrua
TATATATATATATATATATATATATATATATATATATATATATATATATATATATATATATATATATATATATATATATATATATATATATATATATATACAGGGAACCCCCGACCTACGAACGAGTTCGGGACCTAAGAACCGTTCGCAGCTCGATCCTGTCGTAGGTAGGGGGTGAAAATTGCGTCCCGTTCGTAGGTCGTTATTCCGTTCGTAGGTCGCGGAAATACCGCTAACGGTGCGCCGCGCACACATTTAACAGCATGAGACTGACATACTGGGCCATAAACATGCACAGAACTTTATTTACAAACACTTATCTAAACCATTACACCACACATTCATCCATAAACACACACAGTAACTGTACATCAGTAACTTCACATCAGAACTGCAGGAAATCAGCAGGAAATCACATCAGCAAAATGATGTCAACAATCACACATGAACACTTCTCAAAGTGCAGCTTTTAACATCAGAACAGCAGCAAATCAGGGACTCCCATCAGCAAAATGATGATGAATGCGGTAATTTTCCACTGTCATGCGCAGTGTCACGCCCATGCCCAACAAGCAACAGCCAAAGGCAATCCCCTCCCCCACCTCGCCGATTGCCGTATGTGACGCAGTTACGTCCTAGCTCGATTATATACTTGTAATGGGGCTCGTTCGTAGGTCGTGCATCCAGTCTGCCGTAGCTCGATTACATATTTTAACTTGGTTCGTTCGTAGGTCACGAACTTTTTGCCGTACGTCGATGGTATTCTTCTACTTTGGCTTGTTCGTAGGTCCCGTGGTTCGCAGGTCAATGGAGTCGTAGTTTGGGGGTTCCCTGTATATATAAAGGCATTTAAACCCTTCCTACATACTGAACAAGCTTTCTAAACTCAAAACGCTCAAAAAAAGCACAAAATGTCATGATTTCAGCTCTCTGCCTCCTCTGTTCTTTACCTCCTGCAAGTGCTCTTGACCACGCCCACTTCTCTGCTCTGCACGGAGATCAGCTGATCAGGTGCAGCAGGAAGTTTATCCTGCAATGTGAGCTGCACAAAGGTGCATGAGGTGCTAAATAATTTAAAATAATTAATTTTAAATAAAAATACCATGCCGATCGTGGGGCTCATCCATCGATCAGCCAATTGTGTGTCATGTCCACTCTTATTTTGAAAAACCGCAATAGAGCGATTCCGCGATAAACAAACTGCAAAGGAGCGAGGGACTACTCTATATTAGATTGTGGGTTCAGGGTTTCTTTACATTTTGAGTCAGAGTTCTGACTTGGGGTGCTTGGGGTTCACTTCCAGATCCAAATGAATGGCACCATGTGTTTTGTGGTTGGGTGTAGAGCCGTGTTGGTCTGGGTAAAGATGTAAAGGATGAACTATGCTTATAGCAGAAAGCAAAAGAAAAGTAAGAGCATGTGTTTTATAGTGTATGTGTTTGTGTACCTCATTGTGTGGCAGACCAGCAGCAGAGAAGATGGGTATTTTCTGCCCCCTAGCAATGCTGTTCATTCCATCAATGGCAGATATTCCAGTCTGGATCATCTCCTCAGGGTAAATACGGCACTGAGGGTTGATAGGCTGGCCTGTGACAACATAGAAAGAAAAAAAAAAAAGAGATATCACATATTACAGACAAACTGAGAAGCAGCTTTATTTTTCCTAGAACTCTTTAAGCAAAAAGTTTTTCCCAATGTACCCATAATGTCCAGGAAATCTTCAGCCAGGACTGCTGGCCCTCTGTCAATAGGTTTACCAGATCCATTAAACACACGACCTGCAAACACACATCATTGGTGACTAAACATACCGTTAGTGGCACTTTGTTTTCTTCAAAATATGACTAAAACTGATGCATAGAAAGTTGGTCAAATGGATTTGTACCCAGCATGTCTTCGGAGACAGGTGTTCGTAAGATGTCTCCTGTAAACTCACAGCTGGTCTTCTTGGCATCAATGCCAGAGGTCCCCTCGAACACCTGGAGAGAATTTGGTAAACTGTAAGTGAAGGGAGTACTGACAAAAACTGAGTCGAACTTCTGGACCGATCTGTGAGATTTCCTCTTTCAGTATTCAGTAAAACTGACTTTTTCAAAGAACATCTTGAAGTCACAGTCTTCTTTAGTCAGTCCCCATTCCTTTATGAGAACTCGTGTCCCACGCTTCTTTACAATGTTGCTTTGATCAGGTAGAGGTTTGGTCTGGACCAGTGGTGTAGTCTATGCGATATGCAGGTACTGTATATGGAGTATACCCACAAGAAAAGCTTAAGAATTTCAGTATACCCACTTAAAAGTGCCCCATCATTAGACACATATCACTGATATGTTAAACGGCAGTTAAACACTTATGTAACAATCTATCTGTATACAGCGCTTGTTTATTACAGTATATTTGCTTATCCAGCAAAATTATTGTATAGTTAATACTTCTGTACTCACTACTGGTAATTAATACTTGAACATGTTTTGCTTTGATACAGTTTTATAAATTCTATAACATTTTTTTAATACAAAGCCAGCTGTTGTACAAAGTTTGTTGTTCATTTATTCAAATAATAAGCATCAGAGAAATTTGGAAATGGTCAATATGCTTAAAAATGAAAATAAATTGATGACTACAGTGTACTTTGGTTTCTAAGCACAGTATACCCATGACAAAAATATAGACTACACCACTGGTCTGGACTTAAACTGAACCATTGCAACACCATAATAATTCTTCTCTTCTTAAGCCACTCCTTTGTAGGTGTGCTTGGGATCATCGTTTCGTTGGATCAGTCATTTTCAGCCAAGCTTTAGCTGTCAGACAGATTCATCTTTGACTACTTTGCTGTATGATTGACAGCAAGGTGGCCTGGTCCTGTGGCTGCAAACCAAGCCCATATTATCAACCCTCCACCACTGTGTCTGGCAGCTGGTTTGAGGTATTTGTGCTGACCTGCTGGGTTTAGATTTTACAGAACATGCTGTTTATGACTAAACATCTCCACTTTGGACTTGTCTCTATAAAAACATGTTTCCAGATGTTTGTGCAGGTGCAATTTTGCAAACCTGCCATGCAGCTGTTCTTTTTTAAAAAGAAGCTGCAACAAAACTAAAATGTTGGACCCATGATGACTACGGTATTTGAATCCCCCTTTGTTTAGCCTGGCAACATTTCAAAGTGTCAATCAAACAATAAAGGTGTTGCATCATTTAAAGCTTTTAAAAGTTTCTGTGTCACGTGTGCACACAAAGTACCTGCACCACGGCTTTGGAACCAGAGACCTCTAGCACCTGTCCGCTCCTCCTGGTACCGTCAGGCAGGGTGAGATGGACGATCTCGGCGTACTTTGGAAACTGGTCAAGTGCAGCAAGACCACAAGAGTTAGTAACAATCAGATGTATTTTAATTATGTCAGAAATGTTTGGGGTGTTCTGATTCTTTCATGATCCCAGTTATCTCCCAAAGATCACAAAGTTGAGCTAAAATCTAATAAAAGTTATTCAAAATGCAAATTTAGAAACACTGGAACATCACAATCTCAATCTAAATAGGTAAAAAAAATAACTAAAGGTGAAAATTCACTTGGGGCACTTTAAAGAGCTGATTGATCCTGGTATGATCTTGATAAGATGTTGATCCAGGTTGCTGCTGCAAACAAGAAATCTGTTCAATAAACATTTTGCTGTGTATGCCTTAATGAAGAATAATGCTATAAGTATACCATTTTCTGTAATGATCTAAATCATACGTGTCAAACTCAGTCAAACTCAACACCCATTTGGCCCCCAAAATGTTATTTTCACTTACGAATTGTAAATTTTTTGGGTAATCTTTGATTATGATGTCAAAAGTGCAACAGAGAACATCAAATGAGACCAATCAAACTCTTGGTGAGGAACCTGCAACCAAGAAAAGATGTTTGGTATCTAACTTGAGTTAATGTAGATTCAGAAACCGGCCCTTAGTTTGAAAAAAGTTTAAATTTTGGCCACCTTTTGACACCCCTGATCTAAATCATATATTAGCCTTTGTGGCTCTGGGACTGTTTATGGGTTTTAGGAAGAAAAAAAAACATTTTCAAAAGGCTAAAGTCAATAAATCTAAATTATTGGGTGAACCATTTATTTATCCACTCAGGTAAAAAATATCAAATTTTATCATGTTCTATTTAAGTATTTGGAAATAGCTTTTTGAGGCTGCTTCATCAATGGGCAAACGGCACCTTCTCTTTTAAGGCCACATTTTTCAAACCATTTGTCATATTAATCATCTGTTCCTGGATTCATTTTTTGGTTGCATACCCTGTACATGTATATAGTCATTTGTGCCAAGACAGATAAATATTGCTCAAAAATTACAATGGCAGATGGTTAAAAGAAAGCATTGTGCAAAAAGCAAGAATGCAGTTTTTGCGATGCAAACATCACTGCAGACATGTTCCTGTTTTTTAGTATGTACCTTGTTTCATAATGTAGCTTGATTTTATTTTGTTTTATAACATTACTTTTATTTCATTTTATTTTATATGCATTTTATGGATGTTTATTGTTGCGTGTATGTTTTTTGTTTAAAACAAGATTCTTGTAAATGAGTCCTCGTGACTCAGTGAGACTAACCTGTATAAATAAAGGTTGAATGAATATGTTTAGAAGACCAGAATGATGTTTAGTCTGAACTTCTTCATCTCATCGTGGACGACTGAGTATACATGTGAAGCTAATACCCACGTGCACCACCACGTGCACCACTGTCAATAAGGCTGACGTAAGCCAGCAACTACATGGACTGAAGTGGATTTAATGTGATCTGTCTAAATTACAGTATATTTCACAAACAGGCATTTTAATCAATAAATTGTTCAAGTTTAGATTTAATCAACAATTCTTATTTAAACCGACTGAGATTATGATCAGACTGCATTAGACTGGATTAAATTAGATTATTTAATAATGTATCTAATGTTTTAAACTGTACTTTTTGGCACCTTGTTAGTTCAGCTGTAATAAATACCATCAGAGTGTCTTAAGCTATTGTGATTTTCTTGGCTGTTTGTTGGGGGGGCAAAATAAATATTCAAGTATTTAATTTTAAAAAAATGAAAGCATTATTACTTTTTGTCTTTGTTTCATATATAGTCTTTAAATTGAATTTAAACAAATTGTTAATAAAAAAAAGTAATTTTGTAGGTAACAAACTTCATGTTGAGTGTATAAAATGATGTCATGTTGAATAAATGCATGTGAGCAAAAACACAAAAAAAGCCACATTTTCCTTCTTCCAAGACTTGGTGAGTAGCAGAATTTGTTCTTGTTGTTCATCTAATAAAAGCAGAGCAGCAGGTCAATCTCACCTTCACCTGATCCAAAATCACCAGCGGACCGTTGACTCCAGACACTGTTTTATACGCTGAGGAGGCGGAGAAGAACGCATTAAACAACAGAGCAAGTGAAGCCTTTTTCTTTGTAGCTTTGCAAGAGAAAATCATACTCTTATTAATAAAACCTAAAAATTAAAGGATATTAAAACAACTGTTTATTCTATCTGTTGATGCTATTTAATATTACAGCTCATGAAGACCGACAGCGCTCAAATCAAATCAAAAACAAAACAAGTTTATAACGTGAAAATAAAGACGTTTCAGAAGGTTTTTTTTTATTCGTTGAAACCGAAATCTTTGCTTGTGTTTTGAAACTGGTTTATAAATGCTTTTATTTTATTTTATATATTTTATTTTACTTCAGAAGCATCTGCGCTGCTCTCTCAAGAGCAATGTGAATATAAATATTAACAAACTGTGTATGTTTTCAATGCTCTGGAGCCTCTCGGCAGGTGAGGACAGTTTGTGAGAGGTTTTGTCAGCTCACAGTAAAAATACAAACCGATACAAAGTGTAGAGGTGGACGTCTAAGGATTTGTTCAGGGAAGTCAGTAAAGCCAACAACATGAACAATTCCTTTCACTGGATGAACAAAAATGACATAAAAACACAATTTTTAATTGGATGCAGGTGTTTAAAGTGCTGCAAAACAGGCTCCTTACCTTGTTTATAATGTTTTTATGTTTGTAGAGTCGTTTAGATTTTTATTAACCAATGTTAATGTTAAAGGTGGTGTGACATGATTTTGGAACTATGCATAAAGTGGCACAACAACTTTGATTTTTTTGTACACAGATGCTTCGAATAATTAATATATAAAAGTATTTTTTAATAAAATAGTTCTCTGCAGTGCGTCGCAGTTTTCGGTTGGAGAAAGGAGGGGTCAAACGCAGACGCATTTTTATGACGCAATAGCTAGAACGCACCTTGTAAATAACAAATAGCAGTGAATATATAAACCAAGGAATTAAGCAATTTAAGTGAAGATTTGAGCAATTTGTCTTCAGTTTGGGAAGCCGAAGTTAGTTTGAGTGATGAACAACAAACAACTGGTTCTAATGTAGGTCTGCAGCCGTATTTATTTGAGCCTTACCGTTCAGAAGCGAGGGGGACAGCTTTGTTTTGTCCATTCTTGACGAAGTTTTTCATCTTTTGGGAAAGTGAAAAGGCTCACTTGTTCACTGGTGATGTTAGAACACCCAAATGCGACACAACGTACCAGCATTTTTCAAGTTATACCAAAAAAAAGGCGATCTTGAACACAATGAACAAATGTTGGAATTGATAAAGACAGAATTTGTCAAGATACAAACTTGGTTTAAAATAAATAAATTATCATTAAATCTAGAAAAAACTAATTACATGATATTCAGTAATAAAAAGAAAACTGTTGATGTTCCACTCAAAATTGAGGATGTTGAGATTTGTAGAGTGAGTGAGGTGAAGTTTTTGGGTGTTATCATTGATGACAAACTGACATGGAAACAACACATAAATTCTGTAAGAATAAAAATAGCTAAATCGATTGCAGTACTGTACAAAGTCAGAGACCTATTGAATGATAAAGCTCTGTATTTGTTGTATAACACAATCATTGTTCCACACTTAATCTATTGTATTGATGTTTGGGGGAAAGCGTGTAAAACAATCACAAAGCCTATTTTTGTATTACAGAAAAGAGCTGTAAGAATTATCACTAGAAAACATTACCGTCATCCATCAAGTACATTATTTTATCAACTGAAGTTATTGAAGTTCCATGATTTGGTAGACTATAATATTTTATCAGTTATGTATAGGGCTCAAAATAATGCATTACCTTTAAATATCCAAATGCATTTTGTTAAAAGACAAAGTTGTTATAATCTTAAGGGGACAGAGTTGTTTGTAAAACCACAATTCAGAACCAGTTTGAAGGGACGTTCTACCTCAATCCAGGGAATTAGATTATGGAATGGCTTGGAGAATGTAGTTAAAAATGCCAAGTCAATGTTTACATTTAAGAAAATGATCAAAACGAATGTGTTAAAAAATATATATATGAAATAGCGTAATGTGTATTAGAAAATTAGAAAGAGTTAGTCATTTTGTACTGTTGGTTGAAGATTATTATTGTTTAATCTGATTGTTGGAAAAAAGGGGCAGATATAATAAGATTTATTCTTCTTTCTGCTACCTTTCATTTTTTTATTTTGTACATTATCATTTATGGGATTGTCTTGTATTGTTTCTTTTGTAAAAAAAAAAAATGAACAAATTTAATAAACATAAACATAAACATGACACTGATTGCCAATAGCAGCCTGCAGACTGAACTCCTTGCCCCTACGTCACAGACGTCGCATGCGGAAGTACCCGGATGTCCCGTGACGAAACACGGCACCAATTTTATAATCACTTTGAAACAAATTTTCATTGATTTGTCATTTTGCTTGTAAAAACAAACATAGTTTAATGATACAACATATATATGTTGTGCCACTTTATGCATAGTTCCAACATCATGTCATAATACCTTTAATGGTTAAAGAGAATTAACCACTAGACTGAGGAACAGCTTCTACCCTGAGGCTGTTAGGCTCATGAACATCAAACAAGAAAAAACCACTGTAAAAAAAATCACATCATGTTGCTGCTGATCTGTTTCATGTTGCTGTGCTCATACTCATCTGACACGCAGACTCATGTTCGTGCTGCTGTTTGGTGTATTGTTTTTATGCTATTAGTGCTATTAGTTGATGTTGTTTCTTAGTTCATGTCTTGGATCTTATTACCGTTTTTCTTTAACAGTTTATTGTCGGATGTAACTGGGACCCTGAGTACAGTCTCGTTCCGCCACATGTACCACATGTGGTGCGATTGACAAATAAAGAAACTCTGACTCTGATAAGAAAGTTCATGCTCAGTGAACTGCTTTAGGGAAGTCAAAAAGAAACTGTCCAGATGACCTGATTGAGAATTATCGGATTTGATACCTGGATTATTGAGCATGAACTTTCTTGTCTTGAACCACTTTGGCTGTGGCTGCCTGCCTGGGAGGAGTCGACGAGGGACAGGACGACCTCCAGAAACCATCTTGGCTCCAGCAAACTGGTTGGTCCACTTAAGTTGTTTACGGCTTGGTGGGGGAACAGTGTGCTGGAACTACTCTGACTGATGAAGCCCTCTGGAGTGAGAGTGAAACGTTTCTACTAAAAAGAAACTGTCCAGATGACCTGATTGAGAATTATCGGATGTGACTCTGATGTCAACTTTTAATTGATGATGACCAAAAAACATGCTTGTTAGGCTGATTGGTGACTCTAAATTGACCCAAGGAGTGTGAGAGTGGATGGTTGTTTGGTGTGAGTGAGACAGGTCCCTCTTGTAAATGAGTCCCCGTGACTCAACGAGGCTAGCCTGTATAAATAAAGGTTGAATGAATGAATGAATGAATGAATGAATGAATGAATGAATGAATTACTAAACAAAAAATTTATTTATAGATTTGTTTTTTATTATTAGTATTGTTTTTATTTGACTGTTGGTCAGTTCTGCTGGTGTTGTAAAATCCAGCTGCCCACACCCTGTTAGACAGACACACTTAACAACAGTATGAATTGATGGTGTTGTTGATGTTGGTGGTGATGGGTGGGGGGGACTTCAGCACTATCCCCTCAGGGGGGTCTCATAAAACTGCAGGGCTGCCTTTGTTATCACTGGGAGAAAATAAAGCCAACTTATAATGTATCAAAATCTTTAGTTTATGTGAGCAGCAGAAACAACTCTGAAGCTGCATTATATATTTGAGTGCAGGGTTTTCTATGTCACATAAAAACTAAATAAATACAGTAATACAGTACAGTAGTTGCATTTATATTTATCTTGTGCACCAATTATAATAATAAATCACATCATCTGCTGTCAGGTGGACGTAGCCTATATTTGAAAAGGATTCTGCACACATTTGTCAAACACACAGCAGAGCAGCATCATGTGGACTGATGGAGACCTGCCTCCTCCTCATCTTCATGGAGCTTCATGTCAACACTCACTCAGGCGAGGCTGGGTGATGTAATCCCTGCTCACGGCCATGGCGTGCTCCCGGAAGGCCGCGGTGTTCCTGGACGCATCCGGAGCGTTGGCCGTCGGTTTGTTGCCGCTCACGGCCGAGGAGAGCTCGTTCACCATCCCTCTGAGCGCCTTCATCGCCATGTTTTCACCTGAAACAGCCGCAGCGGCGTTCTGGTCGTGACGGCCACTGCGCATGCGCGGACCCGCAACCTGCTGCGTCGGACGGAAAGCGACGGTCGCTCTTAATTTCCCATTTTATAATCACACACACACCTCCAAGTTTTATTAACATCCTTCCATTGTTTTAAGATATTTGTCAGACAGACGCAGCAGGCACCGACACGGTGAAAAACACCATCGCCCGCACTGTATTTAACTAATTAAAAAATGCCAGGCGGATTTTAGGTGTAGGCTACTACTCACATTTCCGCCTGGCATTTTTTCTGTTTTTCACACACAAAAAAAATAGGAAGAAAATGTTCCATGGCCAAGTGCTTCAGCACATTTTTCCAGAATATTTAGAACTTTCAATACCTGGCATTATTTTACATTATTTGATACTAAACCACTATTAAAACAGTTTAACATCAAGAAAAAGCTAAATTAGATTTTAGAGATTTTATGCAAATAAAACACTGCATTTGAACTTGAAGTACAGATTTTTGCATCACAAATTAACAATTTCAACACTGTAGAACATATTTACATATTTTTTTATTCTCACTTATTTTTACAAAATAAGAAACAGACTACCGGTAACAATTCAAACTATTTACAGGCGATTTTCCCCTCCCTACATTTCTGATTTCTCCTTATTTTTCCTGAGCCTTGGTGGTATTATTTTCAGAAAAACTAAAGCTTGAATGTTTAATAATATAAAACAGACTAAAAAGCTGAAACATGCTTATAGATTTACTTAAATGATTTTGTTTATAGTTTTTAAAAAAAACTATCAAACATCCATCCATCCTCTTCTTCTTGTTCTGAAGTCATGTCTCAGGGGCAGCAGCTTGAGCAGGGAGGCCCAGACATCTCTTTCCACAGCCACCTCTTCCAGTTCTTATGGGAGGACTGCAAGGAGTTCCTGAGACTAGTCTCTCTTCCCTGGGATCTCCTCCCAGTCGGACGTGTTGGAAGCATCTCCCAGGGAGCATCCTTACCAGATGCCCGAACCACCTCAACTGGCTCCTCTCAATGTGGAGGAGCAGCGGTTCTACTCCAAGTCTCTCTCCTGGATAACTGAACTTCTCACCCCATCTCCACGGAAAAGTCCACCGGAGGAAACTCGTTTCAACAGTCTGTGTGCACGATCTCATTCTGTCAGCCACTACATCAAACAAAAAAAAACTTTTAATACAATAAACTCTCCATTGAGTTTCTTCAAAAGCTGACTAATTCTCTCCTCACATTTTAAACCAAAAAGGTTAAACTCTCTGCTTCCATGTTAATTCAATTCATATAGCGCCAAATCACAACAAAGTTGTCTCAGGGCACTTTACAGGAACATTCACATACATAGAAAAGCCAGTTAGTAAAGTTCTCTATCTAAGGAAGAAGCAGACATGTTGAATCTTGGCTTCGTCACAGTCTCCCATCCTGAGCAAGCACAATGGTAACAGTGGAAAGGAAAAACTCCCCTTTTAAAGGAAGAAACCTTCAGCGGAACCAGGTTCAGGACAAGCGGCCATCTGCTTTGACCGGCTGTTTGATAGAACAGGAAGGAGAGACAAACAAACAGAATGGTTAATAAATGTTACCTTTAAGATGTCAGCCTATAAAGTAACCTGAATATTTTGGAGTCTGATTTTAACGTATAATATAAACATTTAAAGACGTAATACTGTACAAAGCAACCGAATACAGTAAATGGAGAAAAGACAGTTGTCTTGTCCTGTCAATCTTCAGTAAACCACACCTTTTCATTTTCTCCGTTCTCAGTCAGTGAGGTAAATAAACTGTTAACAGATCTTGATCCTAAGAAATCTGCAGGTCCAGATGAACTTCCACCTTATTTCTTAAGGCTTGCTGCTCATATCATCACAGTCCCTGTGACCCACATCTTTAATCTGTCCATAAGCCAAAACTCCATTCCAGTGGTAAAAATGGACTTGTCCCAACTTATTTTAGATTTGTTGACGCTATGAAATTTTGAAACAACATTTCATTCAACATTTACAACTGATTTGAATTTAAAAATCCAGGAATATCAACGTTTAGAGGTGAAGCTGAGATTTGACATAAAGAAAGAGTATGACAATATCATCGATGAACGGAACGCGGTTATTAAAGGGCTAGAAGAAAAAAGCTCTGAGGACGAAAAATTAATTCAAGTTCTCACAGAGTCCTCTGATCCAATCAGAAATTTAACGGCACAAATAAAATCCAAGGACGAAGATTTGGCGGCGCTTCGCCTGAAACTTCAAAATCAAGAAGAGGGGAAAAGACACAACGAATTAGAAGATTTGAAGACGCACATGAATGAACATGAGATGTCACACAAAGCAAACAGCTCGGAGTCTATGAATAGCGCACTTTTAAAAGAAACCCAAGCGCAAAAACCTGAAATCCAAGAATTGAAAAACCGAGTTGCCGAGTTGACTGACGAAAACTGTGAATTGAAAATCAAATTTGACGAAACGTATGATGGCAACGAGAAGCTGCAGATCCAATTATCCATTTGCGAATCGCGGTATGAAAACAGGTACAGAACTGAAATTGCATTATTGAAATACCGTGTTGCCCGTTTGAACGACCAAAACCGTGAATTGAAATACAACTATGACAAAATGTGTGAAAAGCTGAAACAGATGGACTATGGCAACGAGAAGCTGCAATATGAAACATCCATTTGTGAATCGCAGTATGAAAACAGGTACAACCCTGAAATTGCATTATTGAAATACCGTGTTGCCCGTTTGAATGACAAAAACCGTGAATTGAAATACAAATATGACGATACATGTGAAAAGCTGAAACAGATGGACTATGGCAACGAGAAGCTGCGATATGAAACATCCATTTGTGAATCGCAGTATGAAAACAGGTACAACACTGAACTAGAAATTTTGAAAAAGTCCAAAAAAAACAAAAGTCCACGCAACGTGAACCTTAAGCAGAAGGTGATGATCTTAATGAAGCGAATTCGGCAATGGATAGTTGGGCCAGCAGAGAGAGATTCGGAGATTGTTAGTTCAAGAGATTGTTAATGTTGGTGCGTGACTCACTGTTATAACTCCACGCGCACACAGTCTGTTTCATTGAATTGATAAAGCTCCTCGGATGAGAAGCGAAACGTCTTCTGTAACAAATAAAGTCCAGTTGATCTTGTATTGAACGCCTTTTTTGATTTTATCATGTCCTGGACGACTGAGAATCTTCACCAGCAAGAGATTGTTAGTTCAAGAGATTGCTAGTTCGAGAGATTGTTAGTTCGGACCTAGAGAGAGATTCAGAGCTTAGAGGAAAGAGAATCCAATTGAAGTCACGCAGAGTGCGATGCTGAATGATGCGTAGCAATCGGGCCCAGCTGTCGTGGGACTCAAGTTCCAATTTACAGCTGGTTCTCCGCCATCTGACCAGGATCCCTCAGAAAGATGGCAGGACTACAGTTTACCGGGGGTCATCCCACACAGCGTTTTCACGTGAGGTGGTACAGGTTCGCCTCTGACCTGGTGGCTTTCTGTGTCTGCGCGGTCTCTTGGGTTTCCAACCATGGGTTTACTCCGACAACTTCGGTTTTGTCCCACAAACAAAAAAAATCGCCCCATCTTTCTCGATGCCTCCATCGGAAATGACTGGCCGTCCCCACGATATCGCTAAGAAGACGGTCTTGGCTTTCCAACCATGGGTTTACTCCGACAACTTCGGTTTCGTCTCACTAACAAAAAAATCGCCCCATCTTTCTCGATGCCTCCCTCGGAAACGACTGGCCGTCCCCACGATATCGCTAAGAATACGGTCTTGGCTTTCCAACCATGGGTTTACTCCGACAACTTCGGTTTCGTCCCACAAACAAAAAAATCGCCCCATCTTTCTCGATGCCTCCCTCGAAAACGAATGGCTGTCCCCACGATATTGCTAAGAAGACGGTCTTGGCTTTCTAACCATGGGTTTACTCCGACAACTTCGGTTTCGTCCCACAAACAAAAAAATCACCCCATCTTTCTCGATGCCTCCCTCGGAAACGACTGGCCGTCCCCACGATATCGCTAAGACGACGGTCTTGGCTTTCCAACCATGGGTTTACTCCGACAACTTCGGTTTCATCCCACAAACAAAAAAAATCGCCCCATCTTTCTCTATGCCTCCCACGGAAACGACTGGCCGTCCCCAAGATGGTAAATGGTAAATGGAGCTTAGCGCTTTCCAGCCCCCTGTGAGGAGCCCCAAAGCGCTTTACAATACCAGCCATCCACCCATTCATTCAGACATTCATACACCGGTGGTAGCCTGCCTTGCAAGGCGCCATCCAGACCTACCGGGAGCAACTCGGGGTTAAGTGTCTTGCCCAGGGACACAACGACACATGGTGGGCGGATGCGGGATTTGAACCTCCAACCTTCCGATCAGGGGTCGACTGCCATTACCACTACACCACGGTAGCCCGTTAGATATCGCTAAGAAGACGGTCTTGGCTTTCCAACCATGGGTTTACTCCAACAACTTCGGTTTCGTCCCACAAACAAAAAAAATCACCCCATCTTCCTTGACGCCGTCTTTCTCGATGCCTCCCTCGAGAACGACTGGCCGTCCCCACGCTATCGCTAAGAAGACGGTCTTGTCTTCTGGCCATTCAAACTTTTGAATGTCCAGAGGACCAGACTTAGCTTTTCCAGCTGTGGTATAGTAAAATAAATAAAGTAAATAAAAAAAATATAAAAAAATATTGCATTGGTGGTTTAGTGGTTAACACAGCTGCTTTCCAAGCAGTTGACCCAGGTTCGATTCCTGGCCAATGCATTCTGTTTTATGGTGTAGGGGTTGAATGGCTACATCGTTGTAAAAGTTGATGTAGGAGCTATTTCTCCATTTTTGGTTAAATTTTGGAATTTAAATAGTTTAGTTTATCTAAAAATAGCTAAGTCTGGTCCTCTGGACATTCAACAACAACAACAACAACAACAACAACAACAACAACAACAACAACAACAACAACAACAAAGAAAAGAAAAAAGAAAGAAAAAGCACACAAAAAAATAATAATAATTGTTGATCTCTGTTTTTTGCAGATTATGTGGTCCTATTGGCTTCATCAGTTCGTGATCTACAGCTTTCGCTGGAGCGGTTTGCAGCTGAATGTGATGCGGCCGGGATGAGGATCAGTTCCTCCAAATCCGAGGCCATGGTCTTGAGCCGGAAAAGGGTAGCATGCCTTCTCCAGGTCGGGGAGGAGGTCCTGCCCCAAGTGGAGGAGTTTAAGTATCTCGGGGTCTTGTTCACGAATGAGGGAAAACTGGAGCGTGAGATCGATAGGCGGATAGGTGCAGCGTCCGCAGTGAAGCGGGCGCTGTACCGGTCTGTCGTGGTGAAGAGAGAGCTGAGTCAAAAGGCAAAGCTCTCAATTTACCGATCGATCTACGTTCCCACCCTCATCTATGGTCATGAGCTTTGGGTTATGACCGAAAGAACGAGATCTCGGATACAAGCGGCTGAAATGAGTTTTCTCCGCAGGGTGTCTGGACTCTCCCTTAGAGATAGGGTGAGAAGCTCAGTCATCCGGGAGGGACTCGGAGTAGAGCCGCTGCTTCTCCACATCGAGAGGAGCCAGTTGAGGTGGCTCGGGCATCTGGTTAGGATGCCTCCTGGACGCCTCCCTGGTGAGGTGTTCCGGGCATGTCCCACCGGGAGGAGACCCAGAGGAAGACCCAGGACACGCTGGAGGGACTATGTTTCTCGGCTGGCCTGGGAACGCCTTGGGATTCCCCCAGAGGAGCTGCTCCAAGTGGCTGGGGAGAGGGAAGTCTGGGCCTCCCTACTTAGGCTGCTACCCCCGCGACCCGACCCCGGATAAGCGGAAGAAAATGGATGGATGGATGGATGGATAATTGTTGAATGTCCAGAGGACCAGACTTAGCTTTTTTTTTTTTCTACCTGGATTATTGAACATGCATCAGGGTAGTTTAGTTTATCTTTTTTTGTTGTTGTTTGATGTATTATTTTTTAATTCATTATTTAGAATAAGTTCTTTGATTAGGAATTCACAGGTAGTCCCCGACTTACGAGCGCTCTTACATACGAGGTCCCGGACTAACGAGCTGGCGAACGAGCAGTAAATTTGTAAAAAATACAGCACTTTTTTGTGTTTTTAGATGAAAGTGTGTTAGCTAACCATTTGGAAACACGTTTCTGAGCATGTTCATGAACTAGTATGAACGTTTTTGATGAAAAACGAGTGTTCGTAGTAGCGTTAGCTTAAATGTTCTGACTTACGAGCAAAAATCCGGACTTACGAGAACACGTGTTTCATGTTCCGACGTACGAATTTTCGTCTTACGAGCGACTCGCAGGTACAAAATTCGCTCGTAAGTCGGGGACTACCTGTAGTTATATTATGTAGTATAAGAAGACGGTCTTAGTGTGTAGTAATAATGTATTATGTAGTAAAAACATGATATTATGTAGTATATGAGTATATATATATTATATATATATATGACCGAGAGTTATTCACTAAACTCTCGGTCATGTGCTCATACAGTTTGCACTACTTCTCATACTTGCACTAATGTTCTGTATTACATCACTGCCTATAATCATAATACTGTTTACATTCTCTGTTTACATTTATTAATACTGTTTACTTTTATTACTACTGCTTACATGTAATTACTACTGTTTACATTTACACTACTCTAATATCTACACCACTGCTGGTACATATACAGTGTGCTCTGAACGGTCTTATTTAGGGATGCCCAATGTGCCTTACTGCATATGCCACTTTTTGCCTCTATAACAACATCAACTACTACCTCATACATATACTGTGTACATTAACTCATACGCTGCTTTGCCACTTTGCAAATGTCAATGCTAGAAACCTTTAGTTTATTTTAGTTATACTTTTTATACTCTTTTTTTATACTAGTATGCAAAAACTCAGGACAGTATTATGTTCATTAAATGTTTAATGTTTTAGTTTTAGAGTTGGTGTAAATTTTCATACTCTTATACCACTATGCAAAAAACTCAGGACAGTGTTAGTTTTACTATTTTATGCTTATGTCTATTATTATATGTTTCAGTGTTTCAATGTTTAGATGTTTACTGTTGCACCGAGGGACTGAGAGAAACGCAATTTCGGTCCTGTGTATGTCCTGTACAGTACATATTGCAGATCTGACAATAAAGTTGACTTTGACTTTTTGACTATATTATGTAGTAAAAACGTGATATTATGTAGTAAAAACGTGATATGCTATTATCACATTTTTACTACATATCACGTTTTTACTACATAATATCACATTTTTACTACATACTTATCACGTTTTTACTACATAATATCACGTTTTTACTACAGAATACAGTATCACGTTATTACTACATACATATCACATTTTTACTACATACTATCACGTTTTTACTACATATGTATCACGTTTTTACCATATCATGTTTTTACTACATAATATCATGTTATTACTACATACGTATCTTGTTTTTTACTACATACGTATCTTGTTTTTACTACATAATATAACATTTTTACTACATAATATCACGTTATTACATACGTATCATGTTTTACTACATAATATCACATTTGTACTACATAATATCACATTCATACTACATATGTATCAAATTTTTACTACATAATATCACGTTTTTACTACATACGTATCACGTTTTTACTACATTATATCACGTTTTTACTACATATCACATTTTTACTACACAACATCACATTTTTACTACATACTATCACGTTTTCACTACATACTATCACATATTTACTACATACGTATCAGGTTTTTACTACATAATATCAAGTTTTTACTACATAATATCACGTTATACGTATCACGTTTTTACTACATACGTATCACATTTTTACTACATAATATCACATTTTTACTATATAACATTACGTTGTTATTACTACATACGTATCACATTTTTACTACATAATATCACGTTTTTACTACATAATATGTTTTTACTACATACTATTACGTTTTTACTACATACTATCACATTTTTACTACATAAGTATCACGTTTTTACTACATAATATCAAGTTTTTACTACATAATACCACGTTATTACTACATAAAATCACGTTACAGTATTACTACATAAAATCACGTTTTTACTACATACGTATCACGTTTTTACTACATACGTATCACATTTTTACTACATGATATATCCGTTTTTACTACATAATATCACGTTATTACTACATACACATCACATTTTTACTACATAATATCACGTTTTTCCTACATAATATCATGTTTTACTACATACGCACAGAGGTGGGTAGAGTATTCAAATTTTTTACTCAAGTAAAAGTATTGTTACTTGTGTGGTGGACCACTAGGGGGGCTCTACTCACACCCAGTGGACCGAAGGCATTACAGGATGTTTTATTGTGAAAGGTCCAGAGGACCGGATGCTGTATGGGATATATAAGGCGGTGTTGGGTGCTTCCCGCCAGTTTAGTAGGAGTTGATTAAAAGTGAAGTTCTGCAGCCTGTCTCCTGTGTCGTCTCTTCACCACCTCCTACACTGGTGACCCTCGTGAACTGAATATGTCGACATCTGACGCTTCAGCCAGCTCTCTACTGCTGTCCACGGCTGTGGAACCTACACAGGCGGCCCCGCTCGCTTTTTCGGTGGCCGTTAAAATCCCGGACTTCTGGCTGCACGCGCCTCAGTCGTGGTTCGCCCACATCGAATCACAGTTTGCTCTTCGCGGGATTTCTGTTGACGACACCAAATACCACCATGTGGTTGCTTCGCTGGATCCGCTGACAACCCAGCGGGTGATGAGCCTGCTACAAAACCCTCCTGCACAAGGAAAGTACGACGCTCTCAAGAAACTTCTTCTGCGGCGCTACACACTCTCAGAGGCGGAGCGCGCTGAGAAACTATTTTCCTTCTCCGGTTTGGGCGACGGAACAGCCCTCGAGCTCGTGGAGAGCATGTTGTCCTTGCGGGGATCAGACGACTGCGAGTTCCTCTTCCGCCACCTCGTCCTCCGCCAGCTTCCAGCTCCTGTGCGAACCGCCCTGGCCAACTCCCCGTTTCTGCAGGAGAAGGATTACCGCTCGCTGGCCGAAGAAGCCGACCGCATCATTCTAACCGCGAGGACCTTCGCGGTACAGGCGGTGGTCCCTGGAGCTCCAGCAGCGCCCGAGTTTCAAGCAACGCACACAGCGCCGGACGAGCCAGCGGTGGTAGCAGGAGTCGCTAGCCGCAGGCGGGCAGGTCCCGCTCTTTGTTTCTACCACGCGCGTTTTGGCGCCAAAGCACGACGGTGCGTCCCGCCGTGCAGCTTCAAGCCGCAGGGAAACGAGACCGCCAGCAGCCGCTAGCAGTCGCGGCCGTTGGCGAGAAGCAAAGGCTGCTTTTCATCGAAGACTCGAGGTCGGGGAGGCGGTTCCTGGTGGACTCGGGGTCGCAGAAGAGCCTCGTCCCCCCGACTGGCTCCGACAGGTTGGCTGAAGGCTGCGGGCCGCAACTAACCGCGGCGAATGGCTCTCCCGTCAAGACGTTTGGCGAAAGGTTGGTGACTGTGCGTTTCCATGAACGGGACTTCCGGTGGAACTTTGTGGTAGCTGCTAGCTCGGTCCCTATTTTAGGGGCTGATTTTCTTTGTGCTCACGGGCTCCTGGTTGATTTAGCTAACAGACGTTTGATCGACGCTGTGTCTTTTTCGTCACTGCCTTGTGAGACGCGAGGAGCTGGGCCTTTCATGCATGCTAACTTTTTAGTTTCGGGTAATGTGTTTCAGCGTTTATTGTCTGAGTTCCCCTCGCTGACTGTTCCTGATTTTGCAAACACAAACACACAACATGGGGTCGAACATTATATTCCCACAACGGGCCCCCCGGTGTTCGCACGTGCACGCCGCCTCGATGCTACTAAGCTAGCAATCGCACAGGAAGAGTTTGCTAACATGGAGCGTTTAGGCATCGTGCAGCGCTCAAACAGTCCGTGGGCCTCCCCCCTCCACATGGTGCCCAAGGCAGATGGCAAATGGCGTCCATGTGGGGATTTCCGCCGCCTTAATAACATCACAGAGAACGATCGTTATCCCATCCCCCACATCCAGGATTTTTCAGTGCACCTGGCTGGGACCTCCATTTTTTCTAAAGTAGATTTAGTACGGGGGTACCACCAGGTTCCTGTGCATGTGGAGGATGTCCCTAAGACCGCTGTTATCACGCCTTTCGGCCTGTTTGAGTTTTTGCGCATGCCTTTTGGTCTTAAAGGTGCAGCACAAACATTTCAGCGGTTGATGGATTCAGTCCTAAGGGGTCTGTCCTTCGTATTTGTGTACTTGGACGACATCCTTGTGGCTAGCAGCTCGGCTGAGCAGCACTTGTCCCACCTCCGTGAGGTTTTTCAGCGCCTGGCAGCACATGGCCTGATTGTAAATACAGCGAAATGCCAGTTTGGGCTGCCAGTCATTGACTTTTTGGGCCACCGCATTTCCGCAAGTGGCGCCGTCCCGTTACCAAACAAAGTGCAGGCGGTGTCAGATTTCCCACAGCCCCAGTCTGTTAAAGCGCTACAAGAATTTTTGGGAATGGTTAACTTCTATAACCGTTTCCTCCCCAGGGCAGCACACCTGCTGCGTCCGCTCTATGGAGCGCTGAAAAAGAAAAAGCCCAACGACAGCGTGGACTGGACACCAGAACGCCTACAGGCATTTGGTGATGCTAAAGCTGCACTGGCCACTGCTGCCCTTTTGGCCCATCCATCCCCAGCGGCGCAAATAGCTTTAACAACCGACGCATCTGATGTTGCGGTGGGGGCTGTGTTAGAACAGCAGGTTTCCGGGGTTTGGCAGCCGCTTGCATTTTTCAGCCGTACGCTGCGGGACAATGAGCTGAAATACAGTGTTTTTGACAGAGAGTTGCTGGCGCTTTACCTGGCTACACGCCATTTCAGGTTTTTCCTGGAAGGCCGCCAGTTCACTGCATACGTTGACCACAAACCCCTGGT
Source organism: Garcialebias charrua (assembly GCA_038048925.1). Classification (NCBI taxonomy): domain Eukaryota; kingdom Metazoa; phylum Chordata; class Actinopteri; order Cyprinodontiformes; family Rivulidae; genus Garcialebias; species Garcialebias charrua. Next base: position 44,485 of record JBBPBX010018166.1, read on the forward strand.
GTTTGCTATGTCAAAAATTTCTGACCCCTGGTCTGCTCGCCAGCAACGCCACCTCGCAGCGGTGTCTGAATTTACTACAGACATTCAGCATGTGGCTGGAAAATCCAATGTGGTGGCTGACTGTCTCTCCCGGGTGCTGATCTCTCCCGTGTACGTTGGCATCGATTTTTCTGCTATGGCTGCGGACCAACGTAGCGACGCAGAAATACTCGAGCTCCAGTCCGGCCCCACAGGCCTCGAGTTGGAGGAAAGGCAGGTGAATGACGGAGGTCCTCTCCTGCTCTGTGACGTATCTACAGGCAGGCCCCGCCCCCTGGTTCCAGTTTCATGGCGACGCCGCGTTTTTGACTCCTTACATTCCCTTTCTCACCCAGGTGTTAGAGCCTCTGTGAAACTGGTCAGCTCAAAGTTTGTTTGGCCCGGTCTGCGTAAAGCAGTTAAGGAGTGGGCAGCAGCGTGTGTTCCATGCCAGCGTGCTAAGGTTAACAGGCACACCAAAGCACCTTTGGAACCTTTCTCCATCCCAAGTCGGCGGTTTGATCATGTGCACGTAGACCTGGTGGGCCCTCTGCCTCCATCACAGGGTTTTACTCATCTGCTGACTATGATAGACCGGACCACCAGGTGGCCAGAGGTGGTTCCTCTGACGTCCACAACATCTGCAGTGGTGGCCCGGGCTTTTTTGTCTACCTGGGTTGCACGTTTCGGCCCCCCTTCAGACATTACATCGGACAGGGGCCCGCAGTTTGTTTCTGAGCTTTGGTCTACCATGGCCAAGGGTCTGGGGACTAACGTTCACAGGACCACCGCTTACAACCCCCAAGCTAATGGTTTGTGTGAACGGTTTCACAGGTCATTGAAAGCTGCACTTCGTGCTGCATTGACCGGTGACAACTGGATTGACCGTCTTCCCTGGGTTTTGTTGGGGTTGCGTACCGCAACCAAAGAGGACCTGAGCTCTTCCCCGGCTGAACTGGTTTTCGGTCAGCCTGTGCGCGTCCCCGGTGAGTTTTTACCTGAGGTACCCTCACCACAGTTCGCTCCACCGTTGCTCCATCTTTCACCTCAGGAGGCCCCTTTTCGTGTCCCCGGTCCGGTACACCATTGTTTACCGCAGTCATTTGTCCCTAAGAGTCTGGAGTCCTCTAAATTTGTTTTTGTCAAACACAATGCACACAGGACACCACTACAGCCTTTGTATGATGGACCGTTTCGAGTTCTTCAACCAGGTCCGAAACATTTCATTTTGGATTTAGGGGGTCGTACTGAGACTGTCTGTATTGATAGGCTTAAACCAGCTCATGTTATGTCAGATGATCAGGTTGTTACGGCCCAAGCTCCTCGCAGGGGCAGACCTCCATCCACATTGTTAACGGACGGCGGTCCTTCTTCCGGAAACTCTCAACGTCCATTGGAGCCCGAATCTTCTGCAGACCCTCCTCGTAGCCCTCCACTTCATCAGACTGGTTCTGCAGGG
>JBBPBX010018167.1:24064-39591 GCA_038048925.1 Garcialebias charrua
TAGATAGATAGATAGATAGATAGATAGATAGATAGATAGATAGATAGATAGATAGATAGATAGATAGATAGATAGATAGATAGATAGATAGATAGATAGATAGATAGATAGATAGATAGATAGATAGATAGATAGATAGATAGATAGATAGATAGATAAGATAGATAGATAGATAGATAGATAGATAGATAGATAGATAGATAGATAGATAGATAGATAGATAGATAGATAGATAGATAGATAGATAGATAGATAGATAGATAGATAGATAGATAGATAGATAGATACTGTAGATAGATAGATAGATAGATAGATAGATAGATAGATAGATAGATAGATAGATAGATAGATAGATAGATAGATAGATAGATAGATAGAATTTTTCTACCAGACAGGCACACGACCATACACACAGTCACCAGCAAAAACAATTGTCTCTCCGCCTTCAGTAATTAATGTCAGTGGGTGATAATGAACACAGATAAATGTCAGTGATGTAGGTTCTTGTCCACTGAGGTGCTTTAATCAGATTAGTTAAAGTTCACTCATCACAGTGACAGACAGATGTCCAATCACCTAAGAAATCAACATTCAACACAGTGTTTTCTCCAGAAGCTGTAAACTGTGGAACTTCTTTGTGTACAAACCCATGGTAGGAAAGTCAATAAGTTCTTGCACAGACACGTTCCTGTGGAATGGCTTCTTTTTTTGTTGCTCTCAGTGTTTACACCGTAGCCTCAACCTGTTGCATGCTTCATCTGGGAATGATCCTTGAAGGCCTGAGCTAAAAGGTATGTTAGTCAGAAAAATGGTTTCCAGCGGGAGAAGATGCTCACGTGCTTCTCCATCTCTCCTTTATTTGTCAATGTAAATGATCAGCACTGAACCCCAGGCCTAACTGTGTGCATTGTTAAACAAGAGTTAGATGATTTATTTTGCTGTGAAAGGATCTTTTCACAGCGTTCCAGTGAGTGCTTTATTCATCCAACACCAGGAGGCTTGTCGCTGCCAAACAGTCGCAGGTGCAGGATGTGAGGCAGCAGCAGAATCTTTTAGCTCGATTCAAAGGCAGCTTTCATTTCACTTCCTCAGGCAGGTGCTGGGAGGTTTCCTGTTTCTCTTGGTCAGTGAGGGACGGTTTTTGTCTTCATTTGCCAGAAAGCGTGGCCTGTTTATGCCTCAGGCTCAGGGAGATTCCACCTGTAAGGCAGAGTGCTGGGAAGAGATATGACTGGGGGGACAAAAACAAAAAAAGAGGAAGCATGAGTGTGAATCTTTTCACTTTTTGAGCATTATCCCCAGACTCCACTTGTGAATGTCACGCTATTAACAAGGCTGTGATATGAGTTATTTAATTACTCACAAGTAGTTCTGTAGGGAGGAGGACAGAGGGAAAAGTGAGATGAACTCAAGATAATGAGCATCACCAAGAAAACAGAAAACCCAGTGTTATATCACTGCTGACACAGACCGGCCTGTGAAAGAACACGTAGGATAAAAATAATCACTTATTGTCATTATTACTGAACATAAAGCTCAGCTTTAAGGAAATAAGCATTTTGCAGAGAGTGGTGAAGGCTGCACAGAAGTCTGTTGGAGTCAGTCTTCCCACCATCACCGACATCTACACCTCCAGCTGAAGGAAGAGAGCCACCTGCATCATGAAGGACCCCACTCACCCAGCACACACACTTTTTGCCCTGCTCCCCTCGGGCAGGAGGTTAAGGAGCATTAAGTGCAGAACTACTAGACTGAGGAATAGCTTCTACCCTGAAGCTGTTAGACCCATGAACCTCTAACCAGGATTATCACTGTGAAAATCACTGTGAAAATAAAATCACTGTGAAAAAAGTCACTGTAATGAAACTTGGTTGATATGTGCTGCTGACTATCCATGGTGCTGATCTCATGCTGCTGATTTATTTCATGCTGCTGTTGTTTGTTGCATTGTTTTGTACTATTAGTGCTTAGAGTATTTTTAGTTTAGTGTATTCTCAACTTAGTGTATTTAGTGTATTCTTAGTTTAGTGTATTCACACTTTAGTGTATTTAGTGTATTCTTAGTTTAGTGTATTCACACTTTAGTGTATTTAGTGTATTCTTAGTTTAGTGTATTCTCACTTTAGTGTATTTAGTGTATTCTTAGTTTAGTGTATTCACACTTTAGTGTATTTAGTGTATTCTTAGTTTAGTGTATTCACACTTTAATGTATTTAGTGTATTCTTAGTTTAGTGTATTCACACTTTAGTGTATTTAGTGTATTCTTAGTTTAGTGTATTCACACTTTAGTGTATTTAGTGTATTCTTAGTTTAGTGTATTCACACTTTAGTGTATTTAGTGTATTCTTAGTTTAGTGTATTCACACTTTAGTGTATTTAGTGTATTCTTAGTTTAGTGTATTCACACTTTAGTGTATTTTGTGTGTTCTTAGTTTGGTATATTCTCACTTTAGTGTATTTAGTGTATTATTAGTTTAGTTATTTAGTGTATTATTAGTTTAGTGTATTTAGTGTATTCTTAGTTTAGTGTATTCACATTTTAGTGTATTTTGTGTATTCTCACTTTAGTGTATTCTCACTTTAGTGTATTTTGTGTGTTCTCAGTTTGGTGTATTCTCACTTTAGTGTATTTAGTGTATTTTTAGTTTAGTTTATTCACACTTTAGTGTATTTAGTGTATTATTAGTTTAGTGTATTTAGTGTATTATTAGTTTAGTGTATTTAGTGTATTATTAGTTTAGTGTATTTAGTGTATGCTTAGTTTAGTGTATTTCACTTTACTGTATTTTGTGTGTTCTTAGTTTAGTGTACAGTATTCTCACTTTAGTGTATTTAGTGTATTATTAGTTTAGTTTATTTAGTGTATTTTTAGTTTAGTGTATTTAGTGTATTTTTAGTTTAGTGTATTTAGTGTATTATTAGTTTAGTGTATTTAGTGTATTATTAGTTTAGTGTATTTAGTGTATTATTAGTTTAGTGTATTTAGTGTATTCTTAGTTTAGTGTATTCTCACTTTAGTTTATTTAGTGTATTCTTAGTTTAGTGTATTCACACATTAGTGTATTTAGTGTATTCTTAGTTTAGTGTATTTGTACTTTAGTGTATTCTTAGTTTAGTGTATTCTCACTTTAGTTTATTTAGTGTATTCTTAGTTTAGTGTATTCACACATTAGTGTATTTAGTGTATTCTTAGTTTAGTGTATTCTCACTTTAGTTTATTTAGTGTATTCTTAGTTTAGTGTATTCACACATTAGTGTATTTAGTGTATTCTTAGTTTAGTGTATTTGTACTTTAGTGTATTCTTAGTTTAGTGTATTCACACATTAGTGTATTTAGTGTATTCTTAGTTTAGTGTATTCATACTTTAGTTTATTTTGTGTGTTCTTAGTTTAGTGTACGGTATTCTCATTTTAGTGTATTTAATGTATTATTAGTTTAGTGTATTTAGTTTATTATTAGTTTAGTGTATTTAGTGTATTATTAGTTTAGTGTATTTAGTGTATTATTATTAGTTTAGTGCATTTAGTGTATTATTAGTTTAGTGTATTCTCACTTTAGTTTATTTAGTGTATTCTTAGTTTAGTGTATTCACACTTTAGTGTATTTAGTGTATTCTTAGTTTAGTGTATTCGTACTTTAGTGTATTTTGTGTGTTCTTAGTTTAGTGTACAGTATTCTCACTTTAGTGTATTTAGTGTATTATTAGTTTAGTGTATTTAGTGTATTCTTAGTTTAGTGTATTCACACTTTAGTGTTTTGTGTATTCTCACTTTAGTGTATTCTCACTTTAGTGTATTTTGTGTGTTCTCAGTTTGGTGTATTCTCACTTTAGTGTATTTAGTGTATTTTTAGTTTAGTTTATTCACACTTTAGTGTATTTAGTGTATTATTAGTTTAGTGTATTTAGTGTATTATTAGTTTAGTGTATTTAGTGTATTATTAGTTTAGTGTATTTAGTGTATGCTTAGTTTAGTGTATTTCACTTTACTGTATTTTGTGTGTTCTTAGTTTAGTGTACAGTATTCTCACTTTAGTGTATTTAGTGTATTATTAGTTTAGTTTATTTAGTGTATTTTTAGTTTAGTGTATTTAGTGTATTTTTAGTTTAGTGTATTTAGTGTATTATTAGTTTAGTGTATTTAGTGTATTATTAGTTTAGTGTATTTAGTGTATTATTAGTTTAGTGTATTTAGTGTATTCTTAGTTTAGTGTATTCTCACTTTAGTTTATTTAGTGTATTCTTAGTTTAGTGTATTCACACATTAGTGTATTTAGTGTATTCTTAGTTTAGTGTATTTGTACTTTAGTGTATTCTTAGTTTAGTGTATTCTCACTTTAGTTTATTTAGTGTATTCTTAGTTTAGTGTATTCACACATTAGTGTATTTAGTGTATTCTTAGTTTAGTGTATTCTCACTTTAGTTTATTTAGTGTATTCTTAGTTTAGTGTATTCACACATTAGTGTATTTAGTGTATTCTTAGTTTAATGTATTTGTACTTTAGTGTATTCTTAGTTTAGTGTATTCACACATTAGTGTATTTAGTGTATTCTTAGTTTAGTGTATTCGTACTTTAGTTTATTTTGTGTGTTCTTAGTTTAGTGTACGGTATTCTCATTTTAGTGTATTTAGTGTATTATTAGTTTAGTGTATTTAGTTAATTATTAGTTTAGTGTATTTAGTGTATTATTAGTTTAGTGTATTTAGTATATTATTATTAGTTTAGTGCATTTAGTGTATTATTAGTTTAGTGTATTCTCACTTTAGTTTATTTAGTGTATTCTTAGTTTAGTGTATTCACACTTTAGTGTATTTAGTGTATTCTTAGTTTAGTGTATTCGTACTTTAGTGTTTTTTGTGTGTTCTTAGTTTAGTGTACAGTATTCTCACTTTAGTGTATTTAGTGTATTATTAGTTTAGTGTATTCAGTGTATTATTAGTTTAGTGTACAATATTCTCACTTTAGTGTATTTAGTGTATTATTAGTTTAGTGTATTTAGTGTAATATTAGTTTAGTGCATTCTCACTTTAGTGTATTTAGTGTATTATTAGTTTAGTGTATTTAGTGTATTATTAGTTTAGTGTATTATTAGTTTAGTGCATTTAGTGTATTATTAGTTTAATGTACAGTATTCTCACTTTAGTGTATTTAGTGTATTATTAGTTTAGTGTATTTAGTGTATTATTAGTTTAGTGTATTTACTGTATTGTGAGTTTGGTCTAGTGGCAGGGTTTTTGACTACGGCCCCGAAGGTCGCGGGTTCGCGCCCCGGCCACTACCCAGCTTGGGGTGTCTATGAGTGCACACCTATTTCTCCAGCTCCCCGGGCGCTTTCGGGCTGCTCACTGCACCACCTGGTAGGTGGTTGGGTTAAATGCAGAGACGAATTTCGTCTGTGTATGGGAAACATACGCAGATGACAGGAATAGACATTATTATTATTATTATTATTATTATTAGTGTATTTAGTGTATTATTAGTTTAGTGTATTCACACTTTAGTGTATTTAGCGTATTATTAGTTTAGCGTATTTCTTAGCTCATGTCTTGGATCTTACTACTGTTTTTCTTTACAATTTGTATTTTTGTTGGATGTAACCATGGGACCCTGTGTACATAGTTTCGTTCCACCTCGTACCACGTGTACCACATGTACCACATGTACCACATGTGATGTGAATGACAATAAAGAACCTTGAATCCTTGAATCCTTGAAAAAGACAGCAATTGTGGGCTTTGAGAAAATTGGCACTTATCTGAATAACCACTGTGGACTTTCATGCGTGGGCACGGTGCCAGAGGATTACAGTCTGTGGGGGAGAGATAGATGAAAAGTAAGTTTGTGTCTCTTGCAAAGCAACAGACGAAAAGGGAAAAAGAGTTCATATGTGACTCACCTCCTTATCAGCATGCAGTCACACAATGTTGGGCCAGCAGCAGCACATATATTTAATGTTTTTACTCACGCAGTTTATATCTGAAGGAGATTATTATTCTAGTTGTGCGTTAGAAAAACTGTTGTGAACATCCCATCACGATGTTTCCCTGCACCTTTCTCGCAGCCATGAAGTCGGATCGAAAGCGTCTGAAGGCGGAGAAGGCCGATCTGGTGAACCAGATGCAGCAGCTTTACGCCACGCTGGAGAGCCGCGAGGAGCAGCTTCGTGACTTCATACGCAACTACGAGCAGCACAGAAAAGTATGGCACCCACACCAGCGTTCACACGTGCATGCAGGAAAGTTAATAAATCCATAAAGCAAACGCAACCTTTTGCATTTGTTGCTGTGCTCGTTGGATGCACGTTGCACAAAACAGCTCTTGGGCAAACGCAGTCCGTGAACAATCGTCAGTGAAGCTCAGTCAATAAAACCAGTGAGTCTGTTCAGTGTGGATGAGAAGGCTTGGTGAGCGTGTGCATGTGTACTAGAAACAAATTACACCGTCCAGTCCTATTGTTTCAGTTTCGACAGGTTGTGTGTTTAATCATACGACTGATCCAACAAAGTTCAGTCAGGCCATCTGGATGGTTTCTTTTTTTGTTTGTTGTTGGGACGTTTCGTTCTTCATCCAAAGGACTTCATCAGTCCAAGGAACTGCAAACAAACTCAGTCCCGCAAGCAGCACACTCGCATAGTGGACCAACCAGTTTCCTGGTGATAAGATGGTCATGACCAGGGGTCTGCAACCTGCGGCTCTTTGGTCCCTCTGCAGCGGCTCTTTCAAGCTTTGGTCAAAACTAACTTTAAAATGAATTTTATTGGTTCCTGTAGCAACAAAAAGGGCTCGTTTTAGCAGTTTTTCTGCCATTTCCTTTGCAAATAAATACTAGAACCAACAGGAGTAAAACATACTTTAACTTTATTTATTCAAAGTACAATACTTAATTTTCCACAATTTAACCAATACTGTACCTGCATTGTTATATATTTTTTTATTTTAAACTGGAAAATAACCTATTTTTCCTTCTTTACAAGAATCTAGGTTATTTATTTTGTCTTAAAAAGTAAAAATATAAATACATTTTAAATATATTTTCAGGTTTACAATGGCCAGAAAACTCCCTTCCCATACCTTACTGGCCAGAAATGTGTCCTCCACAAACTTAGCCTCCTATGACCTGGCATCCACATATGTGGACATTGTAGGAATTCATATTGCATGTCATGCAAGAGCTCGGGTCTTATGTTAAAGTGGTCTGCGGGCCACCAGTTCAGAATCACAGCTGTCACAGGTTTTGTGGCTCCAGACACGTTTAATTTAGTTAACAAAGGGGCAGAACTGGCTCTTTTGATCATAAAGGTTGCAGACCCCTGGTCATGATGGATGAAACATCTCAACAAAAATAGAACCCGTCCAGGTGACCTGACTGAACTTTGCTGGATTTTCTACTAAGATTATTGAGCATGAACTTTGATGTTTTGAACCATTTTGGCTATGGCTGCCTCAGAGGAGTCGGCAGGGGAGAGGACGGGCCCCAGAAACTTATCACTTTCAAACTGATCGGCCCACTATGTGAGAGTGCTGCTTGTGAGACTGAGTTTGTTGTTGCTCCTCTGACTGATGAAGTCCTTTGGATGAAGGACAAAATGTCTCAACAACAAAAAAAGAAACCATCCAGATGACTTGACTGAAGTTTGTTGGACTTTTTTAAAACCTGGATTATTGAGCATGACCATATGACACTGACTTTAGTGCATGCTCTGGAAAGGTTGATGGATCAAAGAGTCAGCGGTTTTGTTTAAATATTCCTAAATGTCATTTTAGAAGAAGAAAAAACAGCCCAACTGGTGTTATAATTTTCCAGGTTAAGTATTGTTGGGTTCTACTTGTGAACCTGTTCATCAGGATGTGTGTGTCTGTCAGGAGAGCGAGGACGCAGTAAAGGCTCTGGCGAAAGAGAAAGACCTCCTGGAAAGAGAGAAGTGGGACCTGCGACGACAGACCAAGGAAGCCACGGAGCACACGGGGATGCTGCGCTCCCAGCTCGACCTCAGAGAGAACCGTATCAAGGAGCTGGAGGCAGAGCTCGCCATGGTGAGACCGAGGGGCAGACAGGAGGTGATCCCACTCAGTCAGGCAGCCTCTGTCGAGGCTTACTGTAGTGTAGCAGGGTTGAAGAATGTACGTAGAAATTTTAAACTGAAACAGCTTATTTTACTTTAGCTAAAAGGACAAAATAAATTGTGAAAGGCATGAAATAAAACATTTAAAAGTAATCCAAATATTTTTGTTATTTAGCTATTAATCATCATTTTTAGATTTTTGGTTTCATCACAACAAAACAGGAAACTTTTTTTTTATGGTTATGACTTATACTTNTAAGCAGTAGTAAAAAAAGTAAACAGTATTAATAAATGTAAACAGAGAATGTAAACAATTAATACATTATGTGCAGAATTCATTTTAAACTTTTGCTGTTTGTTTTTAAATGCCTGAACAACCTTGCCCCACCATATCTGTCCGAGCTGCTTCAGCCCTACTGCCCTCCCCGATCTCTAAGATCAGCTGATCAGTTGCTGCTGACAGTGCCCAAAACTAGGCTGAAGTTCAGAGGTGACAGAGCGTTTTCTGTCGCTGCTCCCAGGTTGTGGAACAATTTGCCACTGAGTGTCAGACAGGCCTCCTCTCTTCCTGTTTTTAAATCCCTTTTAAAAACACACTTTTATACCTTGGCTTTTAACACGTGATCTTGTTCTTTTATGGCATTTTAACCCACCTGCAGTGAGACTGGTATATGTATTTTTATTTTTGTATGCTGCTTTTGTTTTTGTTTTTTTATCGTTTTAGTTAGCTATCTTTTGTTTTACTGTACAGCACTTTGGCTAACCCTGTGGTTTTTAAAATGTGCTATATAAATAAAGCTGATTGATTGATTGATTGCACCTGATTATAAGGTTCACTGTCGATTTTTGAGAAAATGAAAGGATTTTAAGTGTGCCTTATAGTCCAAAAAATACAGTATGTCTGTGTGGAGACTTCCAAGACTGAGCTTTTTGACAAATATTTTAACATTTGACTTCTCATTATTTTTCAACCTTTATTTCAGCAGGTAAATCCCCATGAGATCACAGATCTCCTTCAAGGGAGGCCCCTGAAGGCAGCTTAACGTGCATGTTTTGGACTGTTGGAGGAAGCCCACACAAACATGAGAACATATAGAATAGAATAGAATAGAATAGAATAGAATAGAATAGAATAAAATAGAATAGAATAGAAACAGCCTTTATTGTCCCACGGATGGGAAATTCCAGTGTAACAGCAGCAACAAATAAAACGATTCACACAAAAATACCTAAAATGTTAAATATGCAGGTAGTCCCCGACTTACGAACGAGTTCCGTTCCTACCTGACGTCGTAACTCGAAAATCGGCATAAGTCAGAAAATACGTCCAAACGACACCTCATACGTACAGTACTGTATTTTACCAAGCACTTATAATAATAATAATCATTTTATTTAAAAGCGCCTTTCAGGACACCCAAGGACACTTAACAAACCAACACAGTGTAATACAGAGCAAACATTATCAGCGACAAATTGAAATATAAAATACATAAAGGATATAAAATGGATAAAAATACATTTAGTAAAGTTAGTGATAAGCTAGTCTAAAGAGATGGGTTTTCAGGGCAGTCTTGAACAGAGAAAGGGAGGTGGTGTTTCGAAGGTCTGGCGGTAGGGCGTTCCAGAGGTGAGGGGCAGAGCAGGTGAAGGCCCTGCTCCCCATGGTGGAGAGGCGGGCAGAGGGTACATGGAGATGTAGCGAAGAGGAGGATCTGAGAGAGCGTGATGGGATGGAGATTTGTAGGAGGTCAGATAGATAAGGAGGGGCAAGGTTGTGGATAGCTTTGAACGTGAGGAGTAGAATTTTGAAGATGATGCGTGATTTAACCGGGAGCCAGTGGAGCTGCTGCAGGACAGGAGTGATGTGATCATAGTAGGAGGTTTGAGTGATGACACGGGCAGCTGAGTTCTGGACCATCTGTAACTTGTGGAGAGATTTGTTGGGGAGGCCGTAGAGAAGGGAGTTGCAGTAATCGATACGGGAAGTCACAAGACTGTGCACCAGGATGGCTGTGGAGCGGGGTGTGAGAGAAGGACGGAGACGGTTAATATTACGGAGGTGGAAATAGGCAGACCGAGTAATATTGTTGATGTGTGAAGTGAAGGAGAGAGTGGTGTCGAGGATGACACCGAGGCTCTTGACCTGAGGGGAGGGGGATAGCAGAGAGTTGTTAAGGGGGACGAGAAGATGTTCTGATTTTGAAATAGAGTTTTTGGTACCGACGAGAATGACTTCTGTTTTGTTGCTGTTTAGTTGAAGGAAATTGTTAGAAAACCAGTGATTTAGCTCGTTGAGACAGTCGGTGAGGATGGAGGGTGGGTGGGTGGAGTTTGGTTTTGATGACAAGTAGAGCTGCGTGTCATCAGCATAGCAGTGGAAATGGATGCCGTGTTTGCGGAAGATGTGGCCTAGAGGAAGGAGGTAAATGATGAAGAGGAGGGGTCCGAGGACAGAGCCTTGGGGGACACCCGTGGAGACAGGGGAAGACTGGGAACGGAAGGATTTAAGCTGAATGAATTGAGTGCGGTCAGAGAGATAGGAGGTGAACCAGTCTAACGGGGTACCTGAGATGCCGATGGAGGTTAGTCTGTTGAGGAGGATAGAATGACAGATGGTGTCGAAGGCAGAACTTAGATCAAGAAGAATGAGGATGGACAGAAGACCAGAGTCAGCAGCAAGAAGGAGGTCGTTAGTAATTTTTACTAGGGCTGTTTCGGTGCTATGGTGGGGGCGAAATCCAGATTGAAACTCTTCATAAATGTTGTTGTTGCCACTTAGCCTATCCTAACACAGTACTCTACATAATTATCTAAAAACCCACATTCGGAGTCATAATGAAGGGGAAAAAAAAGAGTTAATAACCTACTGGGAGCTGGTCTGGTGAAGCCTTCCTCCGCCTGTTAGCATGTTAGCTCGGTGTCCTTCCAACATCTGAGGCTGCCTGTAGTTTGCGCGGTCCAGACTGTTTACAGCAAGGTCTGTTAGCATGTTAGCTCTTGCTCCTCCGGTCCAGCTCCGCTGTTTCTGCCGTCTGGTGACAAAAACCGCCCTCCTAACCTCCTCTGCTCCGGTCTGCCTGTCCAAACAATGAGGTCTCCTGTAGTAATTTTCCACTGAGTGCGTCAAGCTACTCTCCCCCCTCCCTCCTGTAAACCTCCTGTAAATTTCCGCTGTCCTCCGGTGAGTTTCGGTACCGTATTTTTTGGTGTAAAGGCGCATAAACCGCGTAACTCGAACAATGCTTTTCAATGGGAGGGCGTTCGTAACCGCGAAACGTCGTAAGTCGAGGCCGTCGTAACCCGAGGACTACCTGTGTACAAAAGTAAGATAAACAATATCAATAATAATGTTCAATGTGTATTGGAACATTGATAAGGACAGACTATTTACAGTACAGTATTATAGGCAGAGTGTGTGTTTTAGCAGATGTCAGCATGTATTTAACCCTTATTGAGTTTGTTGGGAGCAGTGATGGTTGTAGAGTCTAAAACAGCTGCTGGGAGGAAGGACCTGCGGTGACGCTCCTTTGCGCAGATGCAGTAATCTGTCACTGAAGGAGCTCTCCAGTTCAGCAACGGCTTCATGCATGGTGTGGGAGACGTCCAGCAAGGATGTTATTTTAGCTGAGTCCTTCTGTCTCCCACCACCTGCATTGGGTCGAGATGGCATCCATGGACAGAACTGGCCTTCTTGTTAAGCTTATCTAAGTGCTTCTTCTCAGCTGATGATAAGCTGCTGCTCCAAAAGACAACACCAAAGAAGATGGCTGATGCCACTACCGAGTTGAAGAAGGTCTTCAGGAGCACCCCCTGCACTCCAAAAGACCTCAGTCTCCTCAGCAGATAGAGTCTGCTATTACCCTTCCTGTAAACTCCATATGAACTCCACACATAAAACCTCCGGTCCAAACAGGGGATTGAACTCAGGGCCTTCTGCTGTGAAGCAACAGTGCTAACCATTAACCCATCGGGCTGACATGACAACTACTTTGTAGTAGCTAAAAAATAAAATCTAAAACACTGGCCATGAAACCTTGACAACAAATCAGTGCGTGGTCAAAGATAAATTTCCTAAGGGAATGAAACAAACGCAGATTTAAATAAAAAATAAAAATGTATGTAGTCAAGCAAAAACCTTGCATTTAAAAAAAAATTGATGTTTTTGCATAAATCAACTCGACTGGTCACTCATCACATCTGTCTGTGATTTTATGAATGAAAATGTAAAAATTATTAAAAAGAACTTGTGACAAAGCAGAGATTTTTGGATTTCAAAATAAAGACATTAAATTGTGTTAATTTGCATTTCCTCTGTCGGGGTTCAGGGTGACGTTCTGCCTCAAGTGGAGGAGTTCAAGTATCTCATGGTACGTTCACACCTAACAGCGTTTCAACTGCAGGAACGTCCAGTTTACATGCAAAGTCAATGGGGGACGCGCCTCCATGCGCGTATTGGCGTCGGGCGTCACGTCACGTGCGTGTTGAGCGTGCTGGAAAGCGTTTTTCCGTGCACGTGAACCCGCGTCAGCCTCCAAAGCACGCCTTGACCATGCTGAAGATTTCGCCGTTCAAACATTCAAACGCCGTTCAACTCTCCCTGATTGGTTGATCAGGGAGAGTCGGGGGGAGAAGAGAGGGGGAGAGTCCCTATGTGACGCGGAAACGAGGGGGCGGGGGTATTGCGCAACTATGTGACGTATTGTTTGTGGGACACAGAAAAGACCCGCGAGGTCGTGTACTATGGAAGAGAAACTCATTGTAGCTGTGTGTTCGCGACAAGTCCTTCACGACCAGTCAAGTCTGCTCTACAGAGACAGGAATAAAAAGCTCCTCGCCTGGCGGAGTGCAGTGAGGACTCGGTATACCGGTAAGCTCCTCCCACACACCCCGCCGCAGTTTCGCGTTCAGGTCTGGACACCAAGTGCGTCCACTTGCGTGCGTGACGAGCTTTTTGGAAATTGAAACGCTGTTCGGTCTGGATATACCATCAGGGTTTTGTTCATGAATGAAGGAAGAATGGAGCGTGAGAGTAACCGTGTTTCCATCTATTTTCATTTCGAATTTTGAGCTAATTTTTTGAAATCTCGCAAAAAAGTAAATACAAATTAATGCGGATCAGAAGTGTTTCCATCAACTGGCTTGAAGCGCATCTACCCAGGCCACGCACAGCGTCATTACGTCAGACGTCAGCGTCATTACGTCAGACGTCAGCGTTGTTACGCATGTCTACAGTAAACAGGAAGTAGCGGTTGAAAACAGAACCCGACCACACATCTCGGCAAAATGGAGAGAATATTTCAGGTATGTGTTGCTATCGGGCAAGTTGTATTTATTCTGTCATGCCAACTAGTTTTAGCGATGTTACATGTTGTCCGGAGCGGAAACAGCTGATCAGTCACATGACGTAAATGTTCGCTACGGCAGAACTGAGTCGGCAAATCTGTTTCCATCTGTCGTTTTGCGCATCAGCTCTGTTTCGAAACCCCCAAAAACCACCTCAAGCGAGCGTATCAACTTTTGAGCGAATTAGAGGAAGTTAACTCGAATTTTGTCGTTTCCATTCAGCTTTTCTGATGCGATGCTTCAAAATGTGCATCTAGAAACCTTGATGGAAACACGGCTAGTGACAGACGGATTGGTGCAGCGTCTGTAGTACTGCAGACTCTGTGCTGGTCCGTTGTGGTGAAGAGGGGAGAAGCTCTCTGTTTACCGGTCGGTCGACGTTCCCACCCTCACCTCTGGTCATGAACTCTGGGTAGTGACAGAAAGAATGAGATCGTGGATGCAGTTGGTTGAAATGAGTTTCCTCTGCAGGGTAGCTGGACTCTCCCTTAAGCCCCCAGTAGACCTGCGCGTACTGCCTATACGCCTCTGTACGACGTACGTACGCTGTGGCAAAAGCGTAGCCCCCGCGTAGCCCCTCGGGCACAAACGCGCAAAGCTCTTTTTTTACGACCGCGTACGCTTGAGCGGTGTCGACCATAAACTTCCCCGGCGCCGGACTGTTTTGTATGTTACACAAATGAATTAAATTCCTCTTCTTTATCGCTGATCGGGCCTTTTCTTTTGTTTTTTTTGCCAAAAGTCAAGTAATCGCTTCTTCCTCCGTTCACTCGATGACTGAAATGAATGAATTAATAATAA
The DNA here is from genome assembly GCA_038048925.1 of Garcialebias charrua. NCBI lineage: Eukaryota > Metazoa > Chordata > Actinopteri > Cyprinodontiformes > Rivulidae > Garcialebias > Garcialebias charrua. The sequence goes on from JBBPBX010018167.1 coordinate 38,277, forward strand.
TAATAATGTCACATTTTTGTCATCTGTGTATGTTTCCATACAAGACGAAATTTGACTCTGCATTTAACCCAATCACCACCAGGTGGGGCAGTGGGCAGCTATAGAAAGCGCGCCGGGGAGCAATTGGGATGAGATGTGCTGCTCAAACACACCACAAGTTATGCCATGACTGGGGTTCGAACCTGGGTCCTTCGGGTCCCAAGTCGGTTCCCCTGCCACTACACCATCTTGGCCCCTCAGGTCCTACCTGGCTGCGGGAGGTTGTAAATATTTCCTTGTGGGCTGTGGGCTGCAGGAAAAGCGCTCCCTGTTATTATTTTTATTTCTTAGAACTTTTTATAACATATAAAGTAGAAACACCGCAGCAGAACACCGCAGCGGGCTGCTCATGATGAGTTCTCGAGTTTTCTGACTGAGCTGTCAATCATTTCAGTAGGCGTGTCAGTAAGTGACCAATCAGCGACCTCAGTTTCGCGCAGAGGGGACAGCTGCAGCTGCTCACAGTACAACAAGGATTTGGAGCAAAAACGCGAGCATTTAACGTGAGAAAGTAACAGCGAACGCATGCGCACAAAATGCGCGCGTAGAATGGCGTCCAGGTAGGACGCTCAGGTCTATTGGACCCTTAAGAGACAGGGTGAGAAGTTCAGGTATCCAGGAGAGACTCGGCATAGAACCGCTGCTCCTCCACATCAAGAGGAGCCAGTTGAGTTGGTTTGGGTATGTCCAACTGGGAGGAGACCCCGGAGAAGACCCAGGACATGATGGAGAGACTATGTTGGCCTGGGAACATCTTGGAGTCCTCCCAGAAGAGCTGAAAGCGGTGGATGTGGAAAGAGATGTCTGGACCTCCTTGCTCAAACGGCTGCCCCCGAGACCTGACTTCAGAATAAGTGGAAGATAATGGATGGATGGATGGATGGATGGATGGATGGAGCTTGTATTTGTAGTGTTTCTGCCATCAGTATTTGAAAGTTTATTTTATTTTTTCAACAAGTACCCTTGTCACGCCCACAGGCAGGATTTTATTTTTAAATCTTATGAATGACGGTAATTTAAGTCAAGTCAAGTCAAGTCAATTTTATTTCTATAGCACAGTGAAAACAGATAAACTGTTATCAAGGTGCTTCACACACACAACATAAAAGAGGTTTAAAAATTTACAGAAACCGTAACACACATCACTAGTAACAATCATGATATTAACAGCAGTAAAAGTAAATAAAAATGTATAAGAACAATATTAAAATGAAAAACACAGTAAAAAAAAGTAAAAAAAAAATAAGTTAAATAAAATAAAATATATATATATATA